>RJWM01011542.1:0-59484 GCA_004363535.1 Dasyprocta punctata
CCAAACTGTCACACTATTGCCTACAAAGCTGGAAGATTTTTCCCTTGGATCTTGAACTGCAATGCTTCCTATTTTTCAGGCTGACTCCCTCTTAGGAATGAATGAATGAATACTTGATAAACTCTTTGAGGGAGAGTGCTGACCCTTGATGTAAGAAATTTTGAACAACAAAAGAACTGAGTTTAAATGTCAGTTTGTATCTGACTCATTATTTGAAGAGAATGAATCACTCACTAGATTGAATCACCCAGCTCTACAGTCTGAGGTGTGGCACTAAAGAACACCAGCCAGCTTTACATACATTGTGTATTTGAGTATGCAGTTGATAATCAGCTTCACCAAAACAGAAGCACATCCATTAAGTGTCTAATTGTGCACATGATTTGAAAACATTCAGAATATGCAGGCTAAATATTAAAATAAACACATACTTGCTAAGATTTCATGAAACAGGTGAGATCTATTATTATAAAAAGAGAGGAGGATTACTATGCATGAATTATCAGGTTACCAAGCTCTTGGCATATCTGGTAGGAATGTTAATAGTAGTTTCTCATCAAGTTCTCAGCTGGGCATGATGGAACTTGCTTGTATTTTCTAGTACCTTGGGAAACCAAGGCAAGAAGATTACAAGTTCAAACCCAGCCTGGGCAACTCAGCGAGAGCTTGTCTCAAAAAATAAAATAAAAATTTAAAAGCCACTTTATCTTCTTGAACAGAAATATGGTTATATGAGGCTGTTTGGTTATGATAAAAGTTTTTTGAAAAGTTTGAAATCTCTAGAAGTTGACTCATGATGTCTTCCTATTGTGTTTTTTTTCTGTAATCGAAGTCACAGATAAAGGAATCTATCTTCTATCATTGACCAACAATAGACTTGGATGTGTACTGTACAAGTACTATAGATAAAGAGTAGAGTATTATTTTAAAATAATTTTTAAATTAGCTGAGTGTGGTGCATATCTGTAATTCCAGCATATGCGAGGCTGAGGCCACAAGTTCAAGGCCAGCCAGGGCTACATAGTGAGTTTAAGGCCAGCCTGATTATATATATATATATATATATCAAGACCTTGCCTCAACAAAATGTTTTTAAAAACAATTTTATGGGCTGGGAGTTTGGCTAAGTAGCTTAAGCACCTGCCGGGCAGGTGCGAGGTTGTGAGTTCACACCCTGGTACCACAAAAAACAAACAAACAAAACAATTTTCTGCTGCAGTAGTTCTAAATACACCTATTTTAGTTAGCTATAAAAGAGCAAAGGGGCAGAAAGGTAATAAACATTTATTAGGTGCCAGTGTTGTGCATCAGGCACTCATGAACTCAGTCATATATATGGTTACTAAAGTTCACAGGACCTTGTAATAGGTAATATCTTCAGCAAATGGAGGCTCTCATGCTGAGATGGCAGGGGTAG
Organism: Dasyprocta punctata; assembly: GCA_004363535.1. Classification (NCBI taxonomy): domain Eukaryota; kingdom Metazoa; phylum Chordata; class Mammalia; order Rodentia; family Dasyproctidae; genus Dasyprocta; species Dasyprocta punctata. Next base: position 1,418 of record RJWM01011542.1, read on the forward strand.
GATGAACTCATGGGTTTGCTAGTTTATGAACTATCCATGAAATCACTTAGTCAAAAAGACAAACCAAAAAGCTTCAAATAAAGTTGGATTAATGGAAATGAGGCAGATTTCTTTCAGTTCAGATGCAATTTATATCTGCAGGAGTAAAGCCTTAAGAAAACATACTACAGAAAGATGCTTATATTCCACAAGTTTGTTGACTTTCAATTCATGGTGGATGATGATAAATTCTGATGACTGGGACAACAAAAGGAGGTACAACAGGATATTTTGCATTAATAATATGTAAATTAAAGGTAATAATTTTCCTGAATCCTATAGTTTTTTTGCAAATTATTTATAAGATCAATATTAAAGGTTTTTTAGTCTGTAAGATACAAATGTTATCACTGTTCTATCTAGTTGGTAGGGATACTATAAAGCTATTAAAGAGTCTTATAAAATATTTAAGAAGACTGCTGTAAAATAAAAAAGTTTATTATTTCTGCTCCCATCTGTGTGCCTCTGGTTGTTCATACCTCATTCACTGCATCATCATTTTGCAGCCTAATAATTTCTATACTCTGGTGTCTCTCCCAGGAGGTGTGTTCTTCCAGACAGGGTCCATATCTCTCACTGTGGTGTCCACAGTATCCTGGACAGTACCTGAAACATAGTAAGCGTTCAGTCAATATTTATTAAATAAACCATTAGTAGAGTCACCTTTCTCATCCCCTTTTTCTCTCCAAAATTAGACAACAGTAATATTTTCATAGAATCAGGAGTATATGAGACTTACTTATATAGCATTGACCAAAAATATGTGTCCCAGCATAAAAGGTCACGACAATCATTAGTAAAGCAGTAATTATTTTACACAACGTCTTTTTAAACATCTTTTTAAAGTATAACTAATACATTTAGGAAAAGAAATATAGGGGTTTGAGGTAATGTGTAGCAGCAGTCTCCATCCTTGGGCTTTCAGAGGTGAAAGAAAAGCAGGATGATACAGCAGAGATAAGAACAATCACTAGGTGGCTCTCTTTCCCGCGAGTGGGCGGCGCGTCCCTGGTTGCCAGGCGGGGCGACTAAGGGCCCTGTACTGCCGCAATCACCGCGCGTCATAGCACGTCATACTAGGCGCTAGCTTGCAGCAGGAAGGGGATAGTTCACTTTCTGTTTCGTTAATGATCACCTGTCCTTGGCTTTTATTTCAAAGCAGATCGTACGTTACGTTCCAAATAAACAGTTTCGTTCTTAATATGTGCGGTTTCTGAAAACAATCTTGAAAGCACCTCTTCAGCTAGCATAGAAGGACATCGAGAATGAGGTGCTCAAACCAAAATAGACCAAACGAGAATTTCGATTTTAATTATTAGCGAGGGCGGCATTTCTGAAGGATCTTATGCCTTTGTTTATCCTGAAGTATTTTGGAATAGATGCTACGTAATTCCATAAATGTCAAATTCATAAAATGCCAAATAATTCAAGTCACTAAAATGACTTCTCTAGAGGTTTCTCACATATCTTATAATATCATTGATCTTATTCTTTCTTCCTGCGTTTTAGTCCCACACCCAACACAAAACGCGCATAATAGACATTCAAAAATATTTCTTCTATTAAGAATGGAAAACTCTAGCCGGGCGTGGTGGCGCATGCCTTTAATCCCAGCACTCAGGAAGCTGAGGCAGGAGGATCATTGCAAGTTTGAGACTAGCCTGGGCTACAAAGTGAGCTCAAGGCCAGCCTGAACTTCATAGTGAGACCCTGTCTCAAAAAGACAAGAACAAAAACAAACAACAACCAAAAAGAACCAGAATGGAAAATCCTTTTCCTAGGCTTTCACTGCTGGACTTTCGTGCCGACATGTGTAAGTTTTTCTTGGTATTCTTTTACTCAATGTTTTCCTCCCTGACTCCAAAAATAGTGACAAATTGTGAAACACTACATCTTTCTCTGAGAGGTAGAATTTAGAGATCTGCCTTTAACAAGCAAGGTCTCCACCGTGGTGGGGTGGGGTGTCTCTGCAAAACCCTCCATTTGTTCTGGATTCCGAGCGCTCAAAAACCACTTGTGAGCCTCCTGCCAGGTGTCTCCAACCTCACCTCTCCCGGCAGGCTCCCGGATGCTCAGGGGTGGGTGGGTGGGGGGGTGGGGGTGTGTGTGTGTAGGGGGGGTGCGGTGGGGGGGATCGGGAAGGGGTCGACTCTCCAGACAAAGTCCGACGTCCTTGTCCGCGGGAGGGCTATCTGTTGTCGTGTGCCGCTCTCCTCCCTGAGGGACCCCGTCCGGTTGGGATCCCGCCTCCCTCAGCCCGAGGCACTTATGGGGAAACCCCTCGCCCTTCCTCGCAGCCCAGCGCCGGGCCTCGCCCTCGTCTTCCCGCTCCAGCCCACCACCCGCCAGCCTTCAGGCCCCGCATCTTCTTCATAAGCCCGGCCCTCTCCACACCTGGCTCTGAGCGGAAACTATGGAGGTGGTTCCTGCCCGCGGGCGGGTGGAAATGCCCACGGTGAATGCCTCAGGGTCTCCCCCAAACTTGCCGCGGGAAGGGGGGAGGAAGAAATGGATTTCACTGCTCAGGAGAATCACGATTCCCAAACTAGGGGAGGTCTTGAGATGGATGGGAAGCTAAGGGGGAATCCAGGGAAATCCATTAGCCAAGGGGAGGGTCACCCAGGCTGCACACACCGGTTACTATGACAATACAACCGCAGCTCAAGTTGCCATGGCAGCTACCTATCCAATCCGATTGGTTTCCTTTCTCTTCCTCCCGGGCTCCACCCTGTTCCCTCCAAAAGTCTCCCTGCGTGCATGGGGAGGGCACCCCTGGAGAGTGGGGCCTTCGCATCACTCTTCAGTGGTCGAGGGAAGACAAGAATCAAGGGACTGCCGTGTGGAACTATAGAAGGAAGGGGCGGTGTTTCCGGTGGGGAAGAGTGGAGAAGTAAAAGGCGGAAGAGAAAAAGTGTGTGGGGGGGTAAAGATGGGGGGAAGACTTTAAGTGTAACTCCCAGTTGATTTGGGCTCGATGTTCCTGGTGAGGCTGGGGTTATCCCCTCGCGCGGGAGGACAGGGGTGGATCGACAGGAATCCGCCAAGCGCAACCACAAGGGCTCTCAGCATCCGCCAACGTGCCACACACCCAGTTGACTCGAAGAAGGACCTGTGCGGAAAGGCGGAAATCACCCGGAGGGACCTGCGCTCTTGAAATCTCGCGAGAAAGACCTCTCCCACTTCCTTCCTCTGCTTCTCCCTCCCCTTTCCACTGCCCCCTCCCTTTCCCCTCCCCCTTTCCCCCTCCCGGGTCGGAGTGTCCCTGCGCCCTAAGAGCCAGCAGCAGCTAGAGCAGCTTGCCTCGCTCCCTCCCCCTCGCCTCACTCATCGCCCCCCCCCCCGCCCCGCCGAGCGAGGAGGAGCCGGAGGAGAGAAAGATGGCGGCGGCCGCCAGCACCCGCGGTGCCGCGGGGCCGCTCCGAGGAGCCTAAGAGACCCACGGAGGCTTCGCGGGGAGACTCGGCGGCGGAGGATGAGCCTGCAGAGCGCGCAGTATCTCCGGTGAGTGCTGAGGCCGGCCTAGGACGTGGCGGAAGCGGGCGAAGGGTTGGGGCTTGGAGCGACAGACCTGAAGGTGGTATGTCCGGAGTGGTGGGGGAGTCGCTGTGTCCTCTCCTTCCTGGGCAGGAAGGCAGGGGCTGCGAGGGGATCGGCGGGGCGGGGTGGTCACGCACTCGCCCGCATGGGTGCTTCGCACCCGCCGGCTCAGCCGAGCTCCACAGTAGCCGGCCGGTCCCGGTGAGAGAAGGAGGTTGGGGAAGCGTGAGAATGTGTGTGCGCGCGCGCCGGGAGTCTCCGGCTCGCCTGCGAGAGGTGGGAAGAGGCGCCCGGGGAGGCAGCGCGACCCAGAGTGGAGGTGGGTGTGGAGGAGTCTGATCCCCGCGGCAGGGAAGACGTGGTGTGGTGTGGCATTGGCTGGAACGATGCAGGAGAGGACAGTGTGGAAGTCAGCACACCTGGGGGCGGGGGGACCCTGAGGGCAGACGGGAGGTGAGTAGACCGCAGGAAGCAGGATCTCGTTTTTCATTCGCAGGTTGGGAGTACTGAGAAATAATGTCCTCTGTGGTTAGTTGGCGGAGTGGGGGAAGCAGAAGAAGGGAATGGATGGGGAAGTAAGGAAAGAGGGAGGTATTATGGACAAGGTTGTGTTCTCGAGAAAGAAAAAAAAAAACCGGGCTAAAAACAGTAGTTGGGAGATACCATTCTTAGAGTTGAGTTCATCAAGAGTGGTGTAAGGAACTTACGTGTCGGATGTAGACCGACGCATGGGTACAGTGCGTGTGTCTAGGAGATGTGTTTGGGGCGAGGGGAGGACAGCGATTGGTTAACATTTCAGAAAGAAGATCCAGATACTTTGGGTCTTGGTACCTGACCGTGAGAACCTATTAAATGGAAAGACACCAGCTATTGTGCAGCCAGAACGGTTCCATAAAGGTGAATAAGAGCTTGGAAGTAGAGCTAGAGAGTATCAAAAATCTTGATGGTAGAGAAAAGACTGTTGAAGCTTGAGATTAATTGGGGAATTGCTTCTTAGAAAAAGAGACGATTTAAAGCTATTTCTTTTCATCCTTCAGAAGCCGAGCTAAGAAATGCAGGCCTTATGATATTTTCTTGAAGGTGGTTTCATACCTTGCACAGGAGGGATTTGGATGGAATAGAAATCAAAACTGAGCAGAAAGGTCATGTCAGTTGTTTAGTGAAGTGAAAGTATTGATATGTGAGTGGATCTCTACTATAAGAGAAGGGATGTAATTATATGATACACACCGTGGCTACTGTACTTTCGAAGGTATCGATATTTTTATGCAGAGTGTGGAGAGGTTAGAATAAGATCTTTGAACTATGCTTGAACGTCTCAGTATAACATAACGCAGACGCCCAATGACTATAGTAAAGTTGGAACTGAAATGGTACCTGTGTACTGAAGCCTACTTTTCTCCTGTATTATTTCTTTATTTAATGTGTATGATAAAACTTAAAAAATACAACAGTGACGAAGATTCATAATAGGTGCTGTAGGAGATAAGAAAACCATCAAGACAGTCCTTAATCTTAAGGAAATTGCTCTTTAGTTTCTGTTAGGCAAGTAAATTAATAACAGTGTAGGGTACAGTATGGTAAATACCATGGAAGATAGGATGTGTTATTAGTCCAAAGGCACGAGATTATTTTACGGTTGGGGAGAATCACGAAAGACTTCTTTGCTCTTTCATACACTCATGATTCATTCGTTGTTTGGTTGATCACCTGTACAGGAGTCATTGTACCAACTAAGAATGGAAGTAAGAACTCCACCTTCCTCTCACAGAGCTTACAATTTGTTAAGCTTTAAAGAGACCATACTACTTAAAATGAACTTTAAAAATGAGCTGTATTCTGACAGGTGTGAATTAAGGAGATCCCATGTGGAAGGAAACTGAGAAGAGGTGTGGATAAGGAAGTTGGAGAGGAGTTCAGTTAGACAAGAATGTAGGGTAATACAGCTGGAAAAGCTTAGATACAGTTGTCTCAGGCGTGACTCTTTCAACAGACTAAGAACGTGATGTGAAGAAATTAAAATTGTTGAGGATCACATAGCTGATACGTATAAATTGTTTAAATGTAGGTTTTCTAGTTTTAAGATAGCTCTAGTACTGTGCTACATGTCTGTTCATTCTTTGCAGAAATACGTATTGAGAACTTAACATATTCCAGGTGCTGAGGATATATGAGTTAATAAAAGAGTGACCATGGAAAGAGTTTCTCTAGTAGACGGACATAGTTAAGGAGCATGAACATATGCTTTTCAGGTAGTTACAAGTATTAGGAAGTGAAATAAAGTAAAATAAGGATGTACCTTTTATAGAGATGGGATGTAAAGGAAAACTTTGATAAAGTGACCATATTTAAGATGTCCCTGAATATATGATCCATAGTCATAGTTGTATGTTAAGAAAGTTACTGTTTGTGTGCTATAATAGTGGCTACTTGGGGCCAGTTACTGTTTGTGTGATGTAATAGTGGCTACTTCAGGCCAGTAGGAGTAGAAAAATGTGATGGATTGGAAAAAGTGGTAGTACTTTTAATAGACAGTCAGTGGGCTTCTGTATTAATATGTCTTCCACATCATAAGTCAGCATGGTGAGGAAGATTTATCCTCAGGTTGTAGAGTCAGTGGTAGACAGCCTGAGATGAATTTAGATTTTTGAAGAAGAGAGAAAAGAAAAGGAATGAACTCAATTTTAAAATAACTTGTCTATTTCCTGCTGAAATTGAATAGTCAAAAAGGGGCCACAGAGGACCTAGAGTCCATTTAAGGTTCCTGAGAGACAGTCTTGTCTCAATCTTGTGCTTCTGTTATAAGTAAATAAAAGAAGTCTTAGGGATGGTAAGAGTCTGGAACTGAGGGGCTAGGTAGGGAGTTGGGGAGGAGTAAAAAAAAAAAAAAAAAATGGTTTGCACCAGCCTCTTTTTCCCTTCTTTTTCTCTCGATAATCACTGCATTAAAAGGCTACTCTGAGGTGATTGGAGAATGTCTTAAGGAAACATTATGTTTACTTTAAAATAGAGTTTGGTTTTTATAAAAATCAAGAAAGCTGCTAGGTTTGCTGAATGAGTGTTGTTGGAAGTATAGCAGTTATTTGTGTCCTTGACTTAACGAGTTTTGTTGCTTACCTTTTTCAGTTTGGAAGGCCATGACTGGGCAGTTTTTAAACTGCATAACTATAAGTCTTCCCTCATGTAGATCACATAGATGAAATTTAGTTCTCTCTTTGCTGAGTTTTAATTTCTTAAAATGAATGAGATGGGGTGTATGGCATTGAAATTGTGAAATGATGGCAAGCCAGGGAGCAAGATGGCAGTTTCAAGAGAGTGAGAAATGAGGATATGAAGTAAGAAGCCTCAGCAAAACTAAGAAAGAGAGTAAATTCAGGGGATAGAATTAGTGTCAGGTAGTAGAAATAGAGCAGAGGTGAAAGGATGAAAACCTGTGTGTCAGAAAGAGGTGATTTCTGAAGAAGAGAGAATGAGTTTTTGTTTTTGTTGTTAGAAGGAAGTGTCATTTTTTTAAAAATAGTAAGCTGATATGAGTATTCAAATGAATAAGTTAAGAATACTTTCTTAAATTTTATAAAAATAAAGAATAACCTTAAATATGAAAGTTCTAGGTTAAGTATGTATAGGAGTTTATTAGTCAAATTTGAAGAAAAAGTCAGGTACTTTCTCTTGGCTTATGACAACACAAGAGATTTTAAAAAGCTTTGGCACCTCTGTTGAGTAGAAAAGAAAATGGTGAATTGACTGTAGTTCACTTAGTGGGGGTGGGAGAAGGGTAAGGATAGGGCATAGATGAGATAGTACATGAGGTATAATATGCTTTAGAAGAATGGCATTTTGAAAGAATAGAAATAAGGAAATTAACATATCAAAGAGGGAAAAGCAGGGATGGGGGAAGTATTAAAATACCAGACTGAAGATGTCATCGAACTTGTTTCCCAAGGTGAGAAAGTAGAATAATCATAGCCATAGAGAATACCATTCAAACAGGTGAAATCTTATTATGAAAGGTGGCACAGGTGCCATTCACATCTGCTGCCGTTGTGGGAGGCAGTGTTCATATCTGTACTTCCCCTAATTTTCTTCCTTTCTTTCCTTCACTGTTCTTTGTCTTTATTTCTTTGGTATTAGGTACCTTTACAGGAAAGGTCCACAAATTGTTTTGTTGGGATTGTTTTCGGTGATAAGTCTGTGGTGAAAAGGCATCTTTCCAGTGATACACTTGTTTGTCAGAAACTTGTTAGCAGAGGTAGAAATAATGTAATGGCCGCAGAGTTTTCTGAGACTATAGAGAAATGGTTGTCATTCAAATAGGAATGAAAATATCCAATATACAGTATTGTAGGATAAACTATCACTGTAAACTTTGGGGTGAGGCTAGATGAAGAAGCAGGCAAAGCCTTGTTAATAACCTGAGTGTAGGGGAACAGAGAGGATAGTGAAAGCCTTGGGAGAAGTATATAACTAGACAGGGTTAGATAATTCTTCCAGGTTCTAGAAAAATTGAATGATGCTGGGCCTGATACTGTCTCCTGAACCTTGGAAAAGTCCTATAGCACACACACCCTACTTTTAATTACTGTGGTCCAAAGTCATCTCCCTTGCTCCATCCACTTTGCCCCACTATGCATTTCCTTCGTGGAATGCAGAGCAGCTTTGGTTCTAGAAAATCAGTCAAGTGTGGCTGATTTACCATATATGGTAAAATTATTTGAAATACATTACTGTCTCTTGAGGCTTATAAGTCTTTGTTATAACGATTATTATAGTGTGATATCTGTTTGGATATTGACTGGCTAAATTATTTTTGCAGTTAATTTTTGCTTCCTTTGTGGTTTCAATTGGATTTAAAGTGCATACTTCCTGTTTTAGCTTGTGTTTCATTTCTTTGCTAAAAAAACAGCTCTGTTATCTTTTACCTGATGGCAATTGCTGAGATGATCGTTGTGTTTTTAATGAATGTATTATACTAAGATGTGGAGCCACCAGTATAGCAAGTTTATCATAAGGTAGTGTTAGGGTGGAGAGTGGTGCTGACTTTCAAAGGGCTAGTTCGTTTTATACTGGAGTAAAACTGTTTGCCGTCTTCAACTACATCTCTAAGCCTGGCTAAACTTTCAGGCTTTTGTTGTAAGTGGCATGAATGAGTGCTTGAAAGTTTAGATGGCTTAGTTTAACTGATTGTCTTGTTCAGAGAATAAATTGTTAAGCAGATGTCTTGCACACGATGGCTTGTTCATCTGTATGCAGGTATGCTGGTGGATAGTTCTCCATATTCCCTTTTAAGTTTTGCAGTCAAGTTACATTTAAATTTACTTACTGTATTGATGTGAACAGACTCATCAGCGGTCTGAGAGATTGTAACTAAGAAGGGCTAATCAGCAGTTACAGGAAAATATAGAGATAAAGTTTTGGCAGACTTGTCACACGTAAGTGAGAACTTGTAACCAACTCCTTTCTTGTTAATACGTAATTGGAGCTGCTTAAAAAATTTGTTTTCATTCTCCCCTAGACCAGTTTTTAGTAAGAAGAGTTGACTGTACTAATTGTTTGAGAAAACTTTAGGAAACTTATATATTGCTACAACTTCGGCTTTTTTCTTGTCTGCTTCATTTAGAATAGGGTTTCTCAATCTTGGCATCTTACTGATATGTAGCACCAGATAAATTTTTTATGGCGGGAGGGTGCTGTCCAGTGCGTCGTAGGGTGTTAGCAGCATCCTTGATCTCTGCCCATTAGATGCCAATAGCATTCCCCCCACACAATTGAGAACCACTAAGAAATATGTGTAGCTAAACTGTACCATGATACCATATGGTCATCTTTCCATTACTGTAATATATCTGAGATTATCTGCTTACAAAGAGAGAAGGCTTGTATTGGCTTTACAGTTTTGGAAGTTTCAATTCATGGTCAGTTGGCCCTGTTGATTTGGGCCTGTGGTGAGGTAGTACCACATGGCACATAGCATAGGTGAAATGACTTGCTGGCCTCATGGCACCTGGGAAGCAGACAGAACGAAAGACCTGTGTCGGGTACAGTCTCCATTAAGGGCTTGTCTCCATACAGAGCTCCCAGGAGGCCTAATTCTTAAAGATTTCACAACCTCTCAATAGTACCACTGTAAGGACCAACTCCTTAACATATGGGCCTTTGCGGGGCATTCTGGAACTGAACTATAGCATACAGTATATATAGGTCCATTTTCTTGTTTTCTCCTTCAGGGAATAGATTGTTATTATTACTATTTTTTTTGGTAGCGGAGATTGAACTCACAACCTTGTACTTGCCAGGCAGGCGCTTTTGCTGCTGAGCTAAGTCCCCAGCTGGAACAGATTATTTATTAAGCTTTTCTTACCAGTTTTCTCTTAGGTAGTAATGGACTAGTTACTGTGTCCATACTTTATCTATGAACACTTGTAAATACTTTGGGTTTTATTTTATTGAATGTAAATTATTGAATATTTATTGTGGGTAGAGCACAATTAGAATTTGCCAATGACAAATTCAAAAGATATTAAAGAAAAGCATTTAAGTGCGTAACAGCTGGTAGCCTGGTGCTGTGATAGAGAAACAAAGATACACTTGTAGGAAAGACGTTTATTCCAACAGAGGTAGGGGAGGGGTGAGGAGGACATCATTGAAGAGATGAGATTTGATTTGGGTATTGAAAGACACATGGGAGTTTTAAAAGTCGATATTGGTCAAATTGACATTTCAGACAAGAGGAAATATCTATTGGCTCTTCTATTACAAATAAATTTTTTTAAAATGTTGTTCACTCATTTAACACATGATGTTCATATTCTAACCACAGCAGTGAAATTTTTTTTTAGATAAGGTAGGCTTATGAATCGAGAAGTAGAGATGTAGAGGTTGTAGTTCTGAAGATTCGATGGTTTTTGAAGGCCTTAAAAAAAGAAAAGCAATTTGGTCCAGTAAGTTTCCTTAGAATCTTTTCCTTTACCTGTGCTCTGGGATGTATGCCATTCCTCTAGGAGCTGTTTCAGTTGTGCTGCTCTTCTTTCAGTCTTTTAAATTATTCCCTTTACTACTGGTCTTATCTTTTGCGAACCAGTCTCCATTTTCTACAAAAGTTTTTCCTGTTCTGAATTTACCCTTAAATTCTGTCGTCCTTGCCTTTTTTTTTTCCCCAGAGCATTTCAGCTTTGCCCTACAATGAATTTTTTCTTTTAGTGTGATCCAGTTATTTTTCTTTAGTATTTTATGGGCATTGATACTTCCAAAGTTGCCAAGACCTCATAATGGCCAAGTTAATCCACTGATTATTTTCCTTTCTTTTTTTTCTTTCTCTCTCATGTTCACTTTTGTTTTCCTTTCTCTATGTCTATCTTTCTTTCACATCTATCCCAAAGCATTCATATTGTGCCAAAGTATATCCCAGGTCCCTGAGGATAAAAAGAAAATATGCCCCCAAGTAGTTAGCCAAGCTCACAAGTACTCAATTACTGTCTAGTTCATGCTAGCTATGTGACTGTAGAGGCCCTGTGGGAAATTCTTGAGCTGTGTTGCTAAAAGCAACAGAGATCCTGATTACCTGGCCTATTTAGTTTTCCTGGCCTGCCTCACCTTACTAGTGCCAGAAAGAAAGGCAGGCCCCATTCCTGTTCTCAGCATTTCTTTCCATCTGATATCACATCTGTTCACAGAATTTTTGCTGTCACTGCATCATCATTTAAAATCTATCAACTAACTGCTTAGTATAAATCATTGTGCTAGGTCCCTTAGACAAAATAGTCTTAAGATACCATTTTTGCCCTCCAAAGAGTTACAAACTATTTAATAAAATAGTCATAAACCTAAAATAATACATAAAGTGCAGTCGACTATAGTGCTTCTTTTGGGGATGGGTGGGTACTGGGGATCGAACTCACAACCTCATGCCTGCGACTGTAGTGCTTTAAGAGCATAGTCTATGGAGTAGAACTGCCTGGTTCTAAATCATAGGTCTGCTACTTACTAGCTGTGTGTTACCATGGGCAAACTACTTAAGACTTTTTGGAATTCATTTTCTCCATCTGTACGTTAGGAATAATGACAGTACATATCTCATAGGTATAAAAATCAAGTAAGTTAATGTGCAAAGTGCTTAGGATGGTTCTGGCACACACTAAATACTATGTGTAACACTGGAAAATTAGGCCCTGGCGCTCACTGATCATTTTGAATCTCTTATCTTCTGGGCACTTATTTTAGAAGCCTATCATTTAAGCTTAATACTTTTAAAAATAAATTCTTTTGTCTTTCCCCTTCTCCCCATCCTCTCCTCATGTTTTCTTATTTTCCTCATTGGTGCTTCCAGTCCCCCTCCTTCCAGTTTTAAACCTTTGCTGCATCATTTTGAAAATGTGCTTTCCTGTTTCTGCTTTTTTCTTACCAGTGCTGTCAACTTTATAGCCAAACTGTTGAAATACTCTTCCATCTGGAACTTTGCCTACAGTTCTTACAAGCTTTGAGAGGAAAGCACTGGGGGGTTTGTATGCTGCCCATTACTCCCTCAGTTTTTGGACCAGCAATTTAGCATCCTATGGGTCTTGATTTCTTTAAATGTAAAATGGAACATTGATCTCATGAAATTACCATTAAAATAGCAAAGGCTTACATGTGTTTAACAATTTTTGTTTCTCATTCAGGCTAAATTCAGGTTCTTTTTCAGACTTCCAGCACCTGTCCCACTGCAAGTTAACCTTCTGCGTAGTAATAATCCTGAAAAAGTACATGTTTATGACTTTCCCTTCCTCAGACTCCTTAATCTGCCATTGTTGACCTTCCATAAAGTAACGCATATCTACTCCTGCCAAGTGGTATCTCCTTAAACTTTGATAGGAATCAAGCCATAGTAAGTAATTTGCTTATTGTCTTCTAAACATGGTATATCTATTTCTGTTAAATCTTTTTTCCCATGCTATTTCTCCTGTAGGAATTGCCACCCTCCCTAGCTTAGCTTAATAAGCATTGCCTGTTTTATGACTCGCTTACCTACAGTGGTGATTTCTGTATTCTTTGAACATGAAGAATTATTTGTTGATTTTGTAGTGATCTCTTTTCGTGTATGTTTTTTTTCTCTGCAGGTAGATAGTAATGGAGATCATGTATCAGCATTTTTTAAAGGCATAGAGTACATAATAGATGATAAATAAAATTTTCATGTTTTTCTTATTGTTCTGCAAACCATTTACAAAATACTTACTTGCTGTAGTTTAGATCTAGTATGGTCCCCAAAAGTCTTATTTGTTTGGAAGGTGGTTGACTCATTGGGATACTTCACTCATCAGTGGACTCGTCTACTGATAAGTTTAGTAGCTGAAAGTACTGTTAGGAGGTGGGGCCTTGTTGGAGGTGGTCACTGAGACCCTAACCTGAAAAAGTATACTTGTCTCCCTCCCTTCTCTCTCTCTGCTTCCTGGCTGATATGGATTGAACAACTTTCCTCCACCATGCATTTCTACTGTGCTGTTTCCATAGAACTAAACAGTGAACCAAAATAAATCTTTCTTCCTTTAAGTTGAAGGTGTTGGGTATTTTGTTCTAATGATGGGAGTAACTAGACACCACTGTATTCCAGTGGTAGGCTCTGAGAATATAAAAACAAATGTGCCAATTCTTGTTTCTTAGGAGGCTGGTCTTCTCGGGTGGAGGAGCATAGATACTCCATAGACACTTCAATGTAATGTAAACCCTGTGTTACGTGTTTTCAAGGAATGTCACAAATAAACTGAGGGAAATGGAATCTTTTCTATCTGAGAGGTACAGAGAAAGCGTCTAGACTTGAACATATGAGCTCAGTTTTTTGTTTTTGAACTGTTTTTAAGACATGGTTTTGATAGATTTCCCAAGCTCGTCGTCTCCTCCTGGGCACAGGTGGTCCTCATGCCTCATCTTCCCCAGTGATAGAAAAATAGGCCTGAGATTACTTTCAAAGGGTGAGTAAGACTGGGCATGTGAATAAAAAAAAGGAAGTATATAGCAGGCAGAAGAATAAGTGTGATGTCTCAAGGCAGTGTGTTTGAGGAACGCTAACGTTTGATGTTAGGAATGATGGAGAAATTTGTTGATGTAAACATTATGATCAGATGAGGGTGGCGGTTGTTTATGTTCCACCACAAAATCTAGAAATTCTGACTGCTCCTCATTTCACCTTGCCTTTCCTTTGAGAATCCAAGGTTTTCTTTTAAAAAATCTGGTCATTAATCTTAAGGGAGCAATTCATATTTGAATGACTGATGTTTGTGTTGCACATTCCTACTGGACTAGGCAGACACAAGAAAAAGATGTGCTGTGTGTTGATACTTCCTTTGAGATACACAGTTTTAGATTTCCTTCCCCTGCATTTATATATAACTTCATCTTGGATAAAAGTTATTTAGAGTATTCTTAAATTATGTGGGAGATGATGAAAGTTTAGAGAAATGTAATTTTTCATTGGTACATTTTAGATATATACTGATAGCGGTCATCCTAGGGAATTTGTATCTGTACATAATATGTTTTGCACCTTTTTTTCTCATTTTCCTCCCTCTGTTCAACCCCGCTTCCCCTCCTTTTTTACAAAAGCTTTGTTTTCATTTGTTCCCTTCTGTATTTTTTCTTGTACCTTCTTTCCTTTCCTTTTCTCTTGTTCCCCTCCTCATTTGAACATTTTCTTTCATTTCCCAGTACCTGTTGTACATTTTGGTCCTTATTTGCACATTCAGTTTCTGACATCAGAGAAATGATGCAGTATGTATGTATGTATTTATTTTGGTACCAGGAATTGAACTCACAACCTTACACTTGCCAGACAGGTGCTGTGCCACTGAGCTATATCCAAGCCAATGATGCAGTATTTAAATGTGTATGTGATTTATTTCACATAAGACCACGATCTCAAGGTGCGTCCATTTAGTTAAAAATGTCTCAAGCTTACCCTTCTTTGTGGTAGGGTAGTACCTCATTGCCTAAAAAACCACATCATTGGTTGTTGGGCCTTTGGACTGTTTTGAAGATTTAGCTATTACAAACTATGCCACTATAAAAGTAGGTGTGCATATGTCACTTTGGTATCATGTTTTTAATTCTTCTGGGAAGATACTAAGAAGTGGAATAGCTAGGTCAAAAGGAATCTCTACTTTTAGTTTTTTGAGGAATCTCCACACTGATTTCCACAGTGGTTGCACCAGTCTACACTCCCACCAACAGTGGAAAAGGGTTTCTTTTTCCCTACAATCCTGTGAACATTCATTGTTGGCTGATTTCTAGATAATGGCCATTCTTTCTGAAGCGGGATGGAATCTCAGTGTTGTTTTAATTTGCACCTCTCAAATGACCAGTGATGTTAAACATTTCTTCATATATTTATTTACCATTTTTACTTCATCATCTGAAAAGTGTATTCATTCAGATGCCCATCTTTGTGCTGGGTCTTTTAAGTTTGGGAGGAGGTTTGAATTTTTTTTTTTATTTTTATTTATTTATTTTTTAGTTCTTTATATATTCTAGATAGTAGTCCTTTGTCTGAGGAATGGCTGGCAAAAACTTTTTCCCACACAATGGGTTGTCTCTTCACTCTCTTGGTTTCTCTTGCTGTGCAAAAGCTTTATAATAAGATGAGATCCCAGTTGTTGATTCTTCGAAGTATTTCCCATGCAGTTTAGGTTTTGTTCATGAAATCTCTGCTTCTACCTATGTCTTCAAGATTTTTACCTACTTTCTCTTCCAGTATTTCTGTTTTAATATTTAGATCTTTTATCCATTTTGACTTTAGTTTAGTGCATGATGAAGGATATGGATCTAGTTTTAATCTTTGGCATGTAGAAATTCAATTTTTCCAACACCATTTATTGGAGGTTATCTTTGTTCTAGTGAAGGTGTTTGGCTCCTTTGTGAAAGATAAGGTGACTGAGTGTGTTTGGAGTTGTTTCTGTATCTTCTAATCTGTTCTACTGATCCTCAGGTCTGTTTTTTTTGTTTGTTTTGTTTTGTTTGCCAATATCATGCTGGTTTTTTTTTTGTTTGTTTGTTTTTCAACAGTAACTTCGCAGTAAAATTTTAAGTCAGGGAATGTAATGCCTCCCTGCCTTGCCTTTGTTGCCCAGAAGTGTTTTTGCTGTTCTAGAAATCTTCTGATTCTAAGTGAATTTTAGGATTTTTTCTAATTCTGTAAGGTATTTTGATCAAGATTTTATTAAATCTGCGTAACAATTTTGGCAGTGTGACCATTTTCACTTGTTTTTCCTACCCAAAAACAGGGAATATCTTTCCATTTTCTGATGTCCTTTTCAATAATATCAGTTTTTAGAGTACTGTAGTTTTCAATGTAAAGGTCTTTTACTTGTTTCCTTAGATTGATGTGTAGGTATTTCATTTTTTTGGGTGCTTTTGTGAAAGGTGTTTCCCTAATTTCTCTCTCAGTGAATTTGTTATTTGAGTATTTGCTATTGATTTTTGAGTGTCAATTTCATATCCAGCTACACTACTGAATTTGATTATTAAATCTAGAAGTCTTTTGGGGAGTTTTTGGGTTCTTGTATATATTGTGTCATCTGCAAATAATGATAACTTAACTCCTTCCCTTCCTATCATTATTCCTTTTATTTCTTTCTCTTGTCTAAGTGCTCTGGCTAATATTTCCAGTACTATATTGGAAAGAGTGGTGACAGTGAGCATCCTTGTCTTGTTCCTGATTTTAGAGTGAAAGCTTTCAGTTTTTGTCCATTTTGTATGATGTTGCCTGTTGGTTTGTCACATACGGCTTTTATCAGATTGAGGTAAAGACCATCTATTCCAATTTTCTGTAGGGTTTTTATCATGAATGGGTGTTGGACTTTGTTAAATTCTTTTTCTGCATCTATTGAGATGATTATTCTGGTTTTTTGTCCTTGGTTCTGTTAATATGGTGTATTACATTTATTGATTTGCATATGTTGAACCATCCTGGGATGAATCCAACTTGGTCATGATGTATAATGTTCTTGATGATTTGCTGCATTCTCTCTCCCAGTATCTTGAAGATTTTTGAGTCTATGTTCATTAGTATAATTGGCCTGTGTCTCTTTTTATTGGTTGGATTCTTCTCTGGTTTTGGTTTCTGGAAGCAAATGAATTTAGGAGTATTGCTTCTCTTTAAATTTCATTAAAGAGTTTGAGAAGTAATAGTGTTAAGTCTTCTCTAAATTTCTTGTAGAATTTAGCAATGAATCAGTTAAGGGCCTGAACTCTTTTTTGTTGTTGTTCGTAGACTTTTAATTACATCCTCAGTTTCATTGACGGATAATTGATTTATTTAGAATTTTTATATCATCTTGATTCAGCTTTGATAATACATATCTAGGAATCTATCTTTTGTGTTTTTCATCATATTAGAATACAGGTTCTTGAAGTAGGTATTGATGATCTGGATTTCTGCAGGATCTGTTGTGATTTTGCCCTTTTCATTCCTAATTGCATAGATTTGAGTCTTTTGTTTTTTTGTTAATGCTGTGTTTGTCAGTTTTATTTACTATTTCAAAGAACCAACTCTTTGATTCATTGATTCTTTGTATTTTCTTCGACTCCACTGCATGAATTTCTACTCTAATCTTTATAATTTCTTCCTTTCCACAAGCTTTGGATTTGACTTGGTGTTCTTTCTCTAAAAGCTTCAGGTTCAGCATTCAGTTGTTTATTTGAGCTCACTCTTCTTCTAATAAGGGATTTCACCTCTGTAAATTTTCCTCATAAGACTGCTTTCATTGTGTCCTGTAAGTTCCCATATGTTGTATTGGCGTTATCGTTTATAGAAACTCTTAATTTCTTTAATTTCATCTGTGACCCATTGGTTGTTCCGGAGGGTGTTACTTAATTTCCATGTATTATGAAATTTTTGTGATTTTCGATTTCATTGCAGTATGGTCTGATAATATGCATGGGATAATTTCAGTTCCTTTTCATCCACTTAACCATGTTCTATGAACCACATGCTGTGTGGTCTATTTTGGAGACTGTCCCATGTGCAACTGAGAAGAATGTGTATTCTGATGTTGTGGGGTGGAACACTAGGTATTTACTCAGTCTATTTGTTCAAAAGTTCAATTCAGTTCTGATATTTCTTTGTTGATATTTTTTAATCTGGTTGATCTACTTGCGACAGTGGCGTATTGAGGTTTCCCATTACAGTAGTATTAGTGCTTATGTGGTTTTTTCACGTCTGTTACTATGTTTTATATGGTAGGGTGTGCTGTTATTTGGATACATATTTTGGATTGTTGGTACTTCCTCTGGAAGTGTTCCCTTTTCAAGAATGTAGTGACCATCTTTATCTCCCTTAATCAGTAGTGGCTTGAAATCCACTTTATCTGCATATAGAATAGTTTTTTTCTGGGTTCCTGTCACGTGAAGTATTGTTTTTCATTCTTTGATTTTTTTTGAATTTCTTTTTGAATTAAGTATGTTTCTTGTATGCAGCATATTGTTGAATCTTCTTCTTGATCCATTTTGCCAGTCAGTTTCTTTATGATTGGTGAATGGAAACCATTTACATTGATGTTTATAACTGCTATGCATTCTTATCCTTGTCACATTATTTTCCTGTTGTTGTGTGCCTGCCCCCCATGTCTAGTGGATTCATTCTGTTGGGGTTCATGAGGTTGTAGTCTTCAAGATCTCTTTCTAGAATGTCCTTCACAGCATTTTTAGATTACTGGTTTTGTGGTCATGGGTTTCTTCATATGTTCTTTGTTATGGAAATATCTCATTTCTTGATCGATTTTGAAAGTTTTGTGGAGTACATCAATCTGGGTGATGGTTGTTTTCTTTTAGGGCTTGATATACTTTGCTACAAGCTCTCCTTGACTTGAGGGTTTGTGTTGAGATGTCTGCTGTGAGTCTGATGGCCTTTCCTTTGCAGGTGATATGTGTCTTTTCTCTGACAGCTTTTAATATTCTGTTTTTGTATTGAATTTCTGAAATCTTGACTACTATATGCCTTCTATATGCCTTGGTGTGTGTGTGTGTGTGTGTGTGTGTGTGTGTGTGTGTGTTTGTTTGAATCACGGCTAATTGGAGTTCTGTATGCCTCACTTATTGGAATATGAAATTCTTTTTCCATGCTTGGGAAGTTTTCTATCATTACTTCTGTGAACAAGTTATTATTATTTTTTTAATGTCATTTGCACTGTCTCCTTTTTTCATTGACTCTAATCAATCTTACGTTATTCTTCTTTGTGTTATCTAACAGTTGTTAGATTGATGTGTGTGTGTGTTCCTTTGTTTTTTAGAGAAACCTTTCTTTTCATGATTGCTAACCACAATCCTACCAGCTGTTTCTGATACTCTGACTTCACTTTGGCTCATTCTGGTGCATATAGTTTCAATGGAATTTTTATCACATAGATACCTGTTTTGATCTGTTGCATGGATTCCATTTCTTTTCTGTGTTGGGTGTTCATGTTTTCCATCATTTTCCTAAATTGCTCTTTTTTTTTTTTTTTTTTTTCTTTTTTAAAGCTGTATCTGCTCTACAGTTACTAACCATGTCTTTCATTTTGGTCACCATCTGTGTAGTAATCTGAGAAATTATCTCTGATTTGATTTTCTAGAGCTTCATTCATCTGTTTTGTTATTTCTGCTGTTACTATTTCAGAAGTCTAGGTAGGTAGCTTTTGAATTGTTTCATTTCATAGCCTTTGGTGAGCTGGAAATCAGGGGTTGCATCTTGGTTAAGTGTCTTCTCCTTTTCTGTTTTTTGTTTGTTTGTTTTGTTTTGTTTTGTTTTTTAAGTTGATTTCCTGAGTTGATGCTTGTAAATTGCTTATGGCAGGTAACGTTATAGCTAGTATTTAGAACCTTTAGGAAATGATTTCTTCTCAGAGATATCTTCTAGGTATAGCTGGCTTTTGAGTTTTTAGTTTTTTACAAGAGCCTACCTCTTCAATTTATTGCGGAGGAAAATTTACTGCCAATTTGATCTAGCCCCAGGTTCTTTGGCACTAGTCTATTGTATTTTTTATGACATTTAGGCAGTCTCAGTCTTGGCACACCAGGAAGAACAACTGATTGTAACAGTTGTGTCACTTTGGCTAAAGTGGTTTAATCAGCAATAGCAATAGCATAAAACAGCATTGAAAATGACAAACTGTGATAATTGCCATCATTAATGGTATGAGTTATATTTGTGGTTATGTAACAGATCTAAAACAAGCCAGAAAAATGTGACAGTAAATATCCCCTCAAAGTGGTGATTTTACCCTGAGGGAAGAAAATTTCAAAGGTACTGGGGGGAAAAATATAGAAATAGAAGAGAGATTAGAAGCAAGGCTGGAGGACAAAGGAAGATTGCATGAACTTTGGGAAACTGGTGAAGACAGGAGAGAGAGAAGAAAGACATAGAAACAGAACAATGACAGCAAAAAAACTAGAAACAGTGTTCACACTTACATAAAAAAAAGACAAACAATCAGGAAAAAAGAAAACGAAACAAGAAAGGAAAAAAATATCCACTTAAAGGGTTGTCTTTGCTGTCACTGCTAGACAGAGTGGGCACACAGCCCAGATCTATATTGATGAATCCCAGCAAGCCTGCACCTTTAGTTCCACTGACGTTCAGGCTAGTTTCTGGCTGTGATACTGGAACCGATTTGTTCAGCCTTAAACAGTCCATGTGCCTCCTACTGGCTTGAACTGGGTTGTGCTTCATCCTGACTCTGGGAGTGGCTAGATGGAGCCAATCTCCATCTGTTCTGAGTTCCAAGCTCGGAGGGCCTCTCTTCAAAATGGCTACTGGCCAGTCACCTTCGCTTGGGGATGTCTGAACCTGTATAACTCATCATCTACTGCAATCCACATCTACTGCTCCATTCTGCTGGTGAGTTTCTCTGTGGAGGCCTCTGATGTCACCAATACTCACTGTGTGTTTGCAGGTTCAAGCTGCCTGTCACACATAGTGAATCAGGGTTCAGGGAGAAAGTGCTGCTTGCCTCTGCCTTCTTCTACATTGAGGTCTCTTCCCTCTCCCCATTCTTCCTTCAGATCCTGGGTCCCAGGGACCCACTTCCCTCCTTTTCTTCCTCATGTTGCTATGTTCCAACATCTGGACACCAAATCTCAGCGAGACTGTTTCTCTATTGTTCATCATGCTACCATCTTCCTAGAAGTCTCCCAAATACATATAATTCTTTTTTTTTTTTTTTTTTTTTTTTGCGGCACCGGGGATTGAACTCACAGCCTTGCGCCTGCCAGGGCAGGTGCTTAAGCCACTGAGCCAAACTCCCGGCCCTGGTTTTTTGAGGCAGGGTCACACTATGTAGCTCAGGTCGGCCTTGCGCCGCGTTGTAGCCCAAGCCGGCCTCAAACTCACAACGCTCCACCTACCTCAGCCTCCCGAGTGCTGGGATTAAAGGCGTGCGCCACCACGCCCGGCTTATAATTCTGAAAACAACTTTTAATTGATGGAAACTTCAATCAAGAGAAAGAAGTTAAATACAGAAAGTCCTGTGAGATCCAGAGCAGAGATGGAGCTTAGAGTTCTCCTTACTCAGCCTTCCAGGTAGCTGGAATTGCATGTGCCATGGTATTGCCTACTTCTTTGTAGTAGTTATTTTAACTTCTACTGTTTTCTTGAAGCTTTACTACTTTAAGCAGATGACTTTTATAGCAAACATAAAATAGAAGCCTTTTGGTGGCATTGATCTTATTTCTGCTCCCTCCTCCGCTAGTCTGGCCTCTGTCCCTCTTCTCCAAATGGAAATGTTTCCTGTATATTAAGTTGGTCTCTGCTGTGGTTCTCACAATATTTTTGTATTTAACTTTTCTCTCTTGAATGGAGTTTTATTGTAAACATTTAAACAAGCTCTCCTTAGCATATACATCTTTCTCTGTCAGTGTTCTGTCATTTATCTTCCCTATTTTTCACCTTCAAAGTGTGATCTGTGTTGGCTCTACTACCTCACCTCATTGCTATCAGGTTTATGTCTTCAGCACTCCATTCAAACTATGCTTGCCTAGGTTACCAAAACTCTGCCTTTTTTAAAAAAACATCCATGGATTCTTTACTGAATGTTTTCTCTGCAGCATCAATTTTTTCTTCCTTTTGCTTCCACTTCACAAATTGAGCAAAAGGACCATCTTGTTAATAGTTGTATCCTTCCAGCTTTGAGTCAAGAAATTTAGCATCTCTTTGGTGAATGTCTGTTCAAAGAAGGTGTGAAAAACTTCAGTTTACTAATGTATGTTATGAGTTTTACTTCAGCCTTGTTTATGTTTTCAAGTGTGTCCTTATGGCTTTATTATTTTTTAGTTCTGTTTGAATTTGTCTAATACTTTAACTTGGCTTTTTATTTTGCTCAGAATAATTCATACATGGAAAGCTGTTATCTCTTGTGATATACCTTATCAGTTTGCTAGCTTCTCTTTTAAAAAGGGATATTGCTACCAGAAAGCATAGCTTAGTACTCCAAATAAGAATGTAGGCCAAGTTTAGCACTTAAAAATATAGTGGTTTAAAAAAAAAAAAAAAAATATATATATATATATATATATATATAGTGATTTAAGAGCAAGCAAGACCTTTGCTTTCTCATGAGTCTGAGTGTGCCTATTGGATGTGTGACCTTGGATAAGTTATCTAATCTTTCAGATACCAGTTACTTTAGTGGTAAAATGGAGATAATATGTTTCTTAGGATTTTTCAAGAAATGAATGCGGTAACAGTAAAAGTTCTTTGCATGGTGCCTTGCACTTAGTAAAAGAAACCAATAAATGGAGTTTTTGTTAATATTAGTAATACTAATAGTAGTATATAATTACCTAAAAACCTCTGATGCTTGTGAAACAGTTCTTCTATATTATCTCTAATGAATTTCTTTAGTTTTTTCTTTGTTTGAACTACCTATACCAAGTTCTAGAACTATGATAGGGTCACTGGATCATGGACAGTGCCTTGAATACACATGCATTTGACTTCTGGCCATTTTATTCTTTTCAGAGAACTAGGGATAGAACTTACTGTAAAAATACATTTAAATGATTGATTTTAAAGAAATACTGAGGATGCCATGATGGATTTTATAAATCATAAGGGAAACTAAATTTATAAAACCAATCCTAAAAAAAAACCCTCCTATCTATAAGTATCATTTCAAGAAGGTAAACTTCTTTTTAGAGGAGCATCATGACCTAAAGGCCAGTGCAAAGGGTATGGGCTAGAGAGGCAGATGACAGATTATGAAGTTCATTGCAGTCTGAATTTTATACTGAAAGTCATGGCAAGTCATAGTAGTGTTTTAAGCAGAAAGCAATATAAACAGAGAGAGAAATAGTAGATAGTGAATTGGAAGAAGGCACGAAAGAGGCTCTAGGTGAAAAATGAGTCACTACTGTATATTTTATCTTCACCCCATAACCCTGTTAAAGTAGATGTTTTTCTTGATGAGACATGAGTTGCTTTTCTTTGGCGTTAGACTCAGATATGGACATAATTTCTTTCTTTATGCTACTCATTTTCAGATCCCCAGATTCCATGTGAGGTACGATGGAAATGAGAGAACAATTTAGGATCTGGAATTTTGGCCATATACTGTAAAGTGAGTTTGAAAATGATATAATGTGATACCCAGCTAATAAAATAACTGTAAATCCTTCTATTCATAGCACAGTTCAGAACACTTGAATGTCCAGGTGTGTGAAATTTTCCCTACACATGGAGCTGTTCTCCAGTGGGCACCAAGTGGGTGTCTGTAATTCAATTCGGTTCTCAGGCTTGCTAGATCGTTCTTACTTCAGATGCCAATCACAAGTAGACAGTTGTCACTTTTATGTATCTGACTCACCTGCTGTAACCTGCTGTGAATTGGCATTCCCATAGCTTTCCTCCTTGGATCAATCATTTGCTAGGGTGGCCAAAGAACTTCACTTACATTTACTGGTTTATTTTAAAAGCTATTTTAAAGGCTCAGAATTACAGCTGTATGAAGCAATACATTGAACAAGATACAGGGAAGGGGTCACAGAGCATCCATACCCTCTCTGGGCAGACCACCTTCCCAATACCTCTATATGTTCAGTAATCAGGAAACCTATTAAATCCTTGTTCCACAGTTTTTTACAGAGCTTGATCTCCAGGCTCTTTGTCTCTCCTTTCAAGGTCAGTGAATGGGACTGAAATTTCCAGCCTTCTGATCACTTGTCTTTCTGATAACCAGCCACCTCCTCAAGCCATCTAGAAGCCCCAGACTAAAATACCTTATTAGCATAAATTGAGATATCCTCAAAAGGGATTCATGTAAATAATAGATGTTTGTAGCACTCAGGGGAGTCCAGTGGCTTTATGTGCTCTGATGAGGAGAGACAAACACCAAATAAATTTCATATTATGCCACAATAACCTGTAAATTTTCTGCTTTTCTATTTGTTAAATCCATTGTTTCTTTGTATCTGAAATAATGATTCCTTTTCCTTTCCACTGTTTTTAGCACTTGGTATGAAGCTACAAGTGATGACAACTCTCAAAAATGTGTTACCATGACTAACGCTTACTGTTTTAAATACTGACAAAAAATTGCTTTCCTTTATATGAGAATTTATTGTTTTTATATTGGATTTGGGAGATGTGCGTACTATATCCTGATGTCGCCATGTAGCTGTCTCTGTGAACATTTGAAAGGCAGTTAATGTCTTTATTTTAAATTCTTTTGTTATGTTATTTTATTTTATAAATAATGTTTCTAGGAATCGTTTTAACCTGTTTGAGGCCTTCTCGATGATTATGTTCTGTCCTAGTTTCTTTTTTTGCTGTTGAGACAAAATACCTAACACTCAAAATTTAAGGAGGAAAGGTTTATTGTAGTTTACAGTTTGTAGAGGTTTTAGTCAAAGTTGACTAGCCCCAAGACAGGGTGGTATGGAAGAGGGGCGTCATAGAGGAGAAACAGTTCGTGGTGGGCAGGTGGTGCAAAGCAGTGAAGTAGTGGTGAAGCGGCAAGTGACAGCAGCAGCCCTCTTTTTGCCTCTTACACACTTATCCAGGGTGGGCCTTTCCATCATCCACACTCAGAACTGTGGCAAACCAGTCAGTAAACTAATTTAGTAATCACAACACTTGATCCCAGCATCACACACTTAATCCCAGTATCACACCACCTCTGAAAAGATGTAGTCACCTCTGAAAAAACCCCACCTGTGACTTCATGAGGCTTTGGGAGTACATATAGACACAAGCCATAGCATTCTACCCCTGCTCTCCCAAAGACTGTTGTACATCCCTTTATGCAAAAGGTTTTTAGTCCATCTCCGAGAGTTGCCAAAGTCCTAATAGTCTGAGCACTTCTGAAAAGTCCAAGTCTAAAATCTCCTCTCAGATTTAAGGCAAACTCTGACATGCAAGGTCATGTACAAATGAAAAGAAAGTTAAACACTTCCAACATACAATGGCAGAAGATAAACATTTCCATTCCAAATAGGGGGATAGAAATAAATGGGACCAAAGCAAGTCTGAAATCCATGAGGGCAAACATTTCCATGTCCATCATCTATGGCAGTCTGTGGCAAGATTTGAGCTCCAGAGGACTTGGTGACTTTGCCTGTGTGGCATTGCAGATGGTTATAGCTCCCATGATTTTTCTCTTGGGCTAGCTTTGCTCATTCCTTGCAGCTTTCCTCAGGTGATCCATGTTCCTAGCTTCTCCAAACTTCTGGGGTCTCCACTGCACCTTTGGCTTCACACTCTTAGCTTCACAAACTGCCCTCTAGGAGAATGCTGCCTAGCCTCCCAGGCCTTCTGAAATCTAGGTGACCTGACCCTACAACTGTTGTATTCTGCATGCACCTAAAATATGCACCACGTGGATGACACCAGGGTCTGCCACCAGCTCAAGCAGTACCTGGGCTTCCTTTTATTTCGGCTGTAGGGATTGAGTGCCTAGATCACTTCACTTTGAACCCAGTCTCAAGGAATGAATTCTTTAGGCTGCTGCCATTCTGGAACTGGTACTCTGGGGCACTCTTCTCAAAGCAAATTCTTTCACCTTTGTAACCTTGAGGTTGCAGAGACTGGACTCCTGCTTTTTCTTGTAATGTTCTCAGGCCATCTTTTCCATTGTCCTGTTCCTTCTCCGTAACCAACTACTTCTCTCCTCTGTTTTTGCAGTCCACTTGGCAACTTTACTGGAGCTTCCTTTCTGGCCAAACTCAAAATGTTTCAAATTATTCTGCTGAGTTCTTTGTTCTTGATTCTCAACATAGATTTGGCTAAAAGCTCCCAACAGTATCCATGCTACTTCCACAACATTAGACTATCTTGAAATTAATTAGTCTGCCACTGTTAATCTTGGTCTCAAGCAAAGTCTCTGGACATGAGCAAGATGCAGACGAATTTTCTGCCAAGGCATAACACATTGTCTGGAGTCCAGTAGCCAATGCAGTCCTTCCCAACAGAAATCTCCTGATCCTAGTCTTCACCGATATTATTTCTATCAGCATTCTGGTCTTCTGCTGTCTGTTCACAATCTCCCATTAAGTAGTTTAAGGCATTCCAGAGCTGCCTCAACTGGCATCTCCAGAACCTTTCCAAACTCTTCCCACAAGCCAGTTCCAAATCCTCTTGAAATACATGATGGTCAGGTACAGTCACAGCAATGACCCCTCTTTAGTGCTAAAACCTGTCTTAATTACTTTTCTCGTTGTTGAAACAATACCCAACACCCAGTTAAAAGAGGAAAAGGTTTATTGTAGCTCACAGTTGATAGGGCTTTGACTTCACTTTAGTGTTAGCTAGCTTCAAGGCAGGCCAGAGAAGCCAAGTAGTAAAAAGGCAGCAAGCAACCACAGCAGCCCTCTTTCTGTCCCTTATATTCTCTCCAGGGTAGCCACTCTCTCTTAGGGCAG
This sequence comes from Dasyprocta punctata, assembly GCA_004363535.1. Taxonomy (NCBI): domain Eukaryota; kingdom Metazoa; phylum Chordata; class Mammalia; order Rodentia; family Dasyproctidae; genus Dasyprocta; species Dasyprocta punctata. The sequence goes on from RJWM01011542.1 coordinate 27,848, forward strand.
TTAGCACTTGCACCCAGGGTGGGGCACCCTTAATCCTAGCGTCACACCATGAATCAATTCCAGCATTGCATCATTAATCCCAGCATCACACACTCTAGATTTAGCCCCCTCCAAAAAGCTCCACCTATGACTGCGTGAGGTTTTGGGGGGACATCTAATACAAGCCATAACATGTTCTTACTCTGTTATGTGGCTTCTTAATTAGCTTCCATTTACCTGTAGTCTGACAGTCCCTGGCAGACCTTTTGCTTGTATAGATTTGCAGTGAGAAATAACTTCATGTATAGAAGCTGCTTGTTCATTCTTTTGGTGTGATTACTAATAGTAATAGCTAGCACTTACATTTTATTTTGTGCCATGCACCCTTCCAAACATTGTGTGTTTATTAATTTTTTGAACTCTCATGGTAATCTGTGGGGTATATACTATTGTTGCTCTTTACAGTTGGGCAAACAGAGGACTACAACACTTAAGTCCAGGGTCATGCACCAGGTAGCAAAACAGAATTGTGAACCCAGGAGTTAGGCTTCAGATTCGTGCTTTTAACAGTACATCATACTGATGGTATCTTTATAGTTTTGTGTTTTGATTTGCTTAGGGTCGTAGAATTTTTGTTTTTCTGTTATGTTTGTATAATTTATATGGTAATATAAAACATACGCAATTATATACATAGTCAAAACAGACTTTTCTCATTAGTCTCAACCCTTCTAATGCATTTTTCTGTGAAAAATAAAAGAATGGGCAGGATATTTTTTTCGAAAAGTTTACTGAAGGGAACAGAGAGGGGAAATAATTCTTATTTTATATTTGAAATAAATTTATTTAGACTGAATTATCTTATTGACTAGTTGACCTAATGCTTGTCGCTTATTATAGCTACTTTTCCTGCAGTTTCTGCCTTTAGTATTGGTAGTTAGTCTCTTTCCCAAGACCCTTTTGAATAGTAAGGACCAGTTATTGTGGGAGGAAATAATTCTGATATCCTGGGTTAATAGGACAAATAGAGAATGTTCTGTCAGTTTTTTAAGTATAGAAATTGGGATTCTCCTTTCCTTATTGACTAAGTAGCATTATTACACAGAGATGTTTAGGTACTAGCATTTTAACACTAAGGGATCTAATTCTGTATGTATTGAAATTCAAATCTTAATAATAAGTTGTTTCAAAAGAAAAATTCAGTGTATTAGCCTATCATCTATCTGATTGGTGTATCCATCATCTGTCCATCTACTTGCCTATTTTTGTGGTACTAGGGATGAAACCCAGGTTCTCCTGCATACTAGGCAAGTACTGTACCACTGAGCTACATCCCCAGGCCCAAGTGTGACTTTCTAAGCATAAAAAATTCCACAGTGTGGTGGCACACATTTGTAATCTCAGCCTTCAAGAGGCTAAGGCAAGAGGATGGAAAGAGTTCAGAGTTAGCCTGGATTACATAATGAAACCCTATGTTGTGCCCCCACCCCAAAGGGCATTATTTTTTTTAATTTTAAGTAGCAAATTACTAAAATGTGCTTTTGTATGCTACATGATACCTTTTAATTTACTGTTTTTCTTCTCCTTTTGCGGGGTACCTGGAATCAAACTCAGGACCTTGCACTTGCTAGGCAGGTGCTGTGCCTCTGAGCTACATCCCTGGCCCTCTGTTTTTCTTCTTAAGCATTGTAATTGAAATTTAAACAGCAAGACAACTCAAGGAAGGGAACAGCATTTGAAGGGATAGGACTGTCACTGTATTTGGTACAGTCTTAGGGCCATACTGACATTCAGTAAATGTTGACTAATAATATATGAACTTGTACTTACTATAAACATTTTGAATGACATGAATTTCTCATAATAACTATTATGTCTTCAAGAAATGGTGGACTCTGAATAATTTGTAATATTCATCATCGTGATACAAATAGAACTAAACATTTAAACAGTGAAAAGAAGCAAGAACTGTTATCTTTTTAAAGAAATGTTGGTTTATTAAAGATATAAGAATTGGAGGGTAAGGGCAATATAGTAGGTTCTTAGTCATGAACAACAGAAGCAGTTTAGGCTTATTTTAGCATAAAGAGCTGGAGACCTAGACTCGTGGATGTATTAGTTTCTTATTGCCAGTATAACAGATAGCCACCAGTGTTGTTGGTTAAAACAACAAACACAAATATGTTATCTTACTCTTTGAGGTGAGAAATTTGAATTGGGCCCCACTGGTCTAAGTCAAAGAATTGTTCCTTTTGGAGGCTTTCAGGGACAATCCTTCCATCTTCAAAGCCACTTACCATATCATGCTACCTTCCACTTCCCTCAACACATCTCCTTTTTGATTCTTGTCTCCTTTCACTTACTAGGATCTTTGTGATTATATAGGTACATACAGGTGACCCAAGATTTCTCTCTCTCTCTCTCTCTCTCTCTCTCTCTCTCTCTCTCTCTCTCTCTCTCTCTCTTTGGTATCAGGAATTCAACTCAGGATGTTGCACTTGGCAGGCACAAGATTCCCCCCCCGCCTTTTTTAAAAGTCTTTAATTACATCTGAAAAGTCATTTTTTTGTGTTCCAGGTTAACATATTCAGAGGAGCAGGGAATTAGGATGTAGACATCTTTGGGAGGTCGTTCTGCCTCCCATAATAGCTATGCAGCCTGGAACCAGTGCCTCAAATCGCACCTTAGATCTCAGCCTATTAAGATACCATGCAGAACCTCAGTTCTGTCCCTGATCTCCATTCCTGACCTCACCCATGCCTGACAGCATTCCACCATTGTTGGAAATTGGTTGTAGTTGCTGCCACTGTCTAGGCTACCTTAGCCACAGTTCCCACTTTCTCACATTAGCCCCCAATTACATATGGACTTAGTGTCTTCATTAATGAAGTCTGAATTGTGTTCCTGACCCTATCTTCAAGGCAGATTGGTAAATCTATAGTAGAAAGCAAGCTCTGCCTTATAAGTTGAGAGGATTCCTTAAAAATAGGAAGAAAAATCCAGATGATTGACTTCTAAAAGCAGTGCCACCAGGACAGCATGTAAGTGGTATATGTTAAGAGTCACTGGTATGAGAATTCTGTTAACAAACATAGATGACTGAGATACATTTTGGTTTCTGCTTTATTGCTAACCAGGGCAAAAGTGAAAAGCCATGTTCAGATGCCAGTACCCTAGCAATCCGTATTATTTCTCTCAGACCCTTACTAAGATGATGCCAACTCTGTTATTTTAAGGCTTTTCATTTAGTGTATAGTCAGCTCTCCATATCCATGGATTTGACATCTGGACTCAGCCAATTGTAGACTGAAAATATTTTTTTGAAAATTCTGTCTGTACTAAACATGTACAAGCTTTTCCTTCTTGTCATTCTTTCATAAATAGTAGTATAACAACTACTTATATAGCATTTACATTGTATCAAGTATTACAAATAATCCAAAGATGATGCAAAGTATATGAAGAGATTTGTGTAGGTTATATGTGAATACTATGCTACTTTATATAAAGGACTTGAACATGTATAGATTTTAGTATACAAGGAAAGTCAGCCATTTCCCCGCAGGTACCAAGAGACAGTATTTGCTGATCAAACATAACCATTGACTATCTTTTAAATGATAACATGAGAATAATTGGTGGGGGGAAGAGGGGGGAAGTAGGTTTTGAGGCTTCCTTCTTTTACTATTAGGTTATCAGTAACAGTAATGCTGATATATACCTGTATTGTCTAAGGTAGATTTGGCTGTTTAAACTTATTTAGCTAAACGAAAGTTAAAATTCAGTTTCTCAGTCACTTAACCAAGTGTCAAGGGCTCCTTTTTCTATTGGACAGCCCAGGTCTATGCCAGCAGTATAGTGTTTATTTTTTGACAGTTGATCCAGGAAAAATATTTACAAAACTTCTATTCAGTATTTTTTTTTTCATATAGTGTGGTAATATTTACAGTATCCATTCACATGTGTTAAACGTTTTCACTGACAAAACGAATTCTGTAAAATAAGCATTATTAACCCATACTTTTCATATAGGAAATTGAAGCTGTAAGAGACTAGAGAAAATAGGGCTTGAATTCTTTAATTCTACTCAGTGCAATATAAAGCACTTAGGGTACTGGGTATTGTGTTAAATGAAAAGATACTGAAGAAGCTAGTCCCTTTGCCTAGGTCTGGGCCTTATTGTCAAGTTCATGTTGAACCTTTCTGCTTGGCTTGAGCAAGTGAAATAATCCTGGGAAAAATCAATTTGTAGTTTTCCTGAAACTAGCTACAGGATATTTAAGTTGCACATTTTACTACAGCTTGTATTGGGGCCTTACTGTCCAAGAATGTGTCTGACTTTTCCCAGGGAGTCTGTACGAGCCTCATCCTCAGTCAGTTTCTGTTTCTTTTTTTTTTTTTTTTTTTTGCAGCAGCAGGGATTGAACTCACAACTTCGCACCTGCCAGACAGGCACTTAAACCATTGAGCCGAACTGCCGGCCCTAGTTTTTTGAGGCAGTGTCACACTATGTAGCTCAGGCCGGCCTTGCGCTTGAGTTGTAGCCCAAGCTGGCCTCGAACTCACAACGCTCCTCCTACCTCAGCCTCCCGAGTGCTGAGATTAAAGGTGTGTGCCACCACACCCAGCTTCCCTCAGTCAGTTTCAAACTGTGATCCCCACTAAGTTAGTGATTTGCTTATTAAATTTATTGCCTCCTACAGCCCTCATCAAATTTGTAAGTTCTAGTCTAAGTTCCCAGCAGGATCCTTTTGTACTTTCTTAACTGCTATATCCCAGGGCCTACCATGTCTAAGGATACAGTAGACCCTCATGTATTTTAAGGAATCAGTGCTGAATTGTATAATTTATTTCTTTTTTTTTTTTTTTTTTTTTTTTTTTTTTTTTTTTTTTTTTTTTTTTTTTTTTTTTTTTTTTTTTTTTTTTTTTTTTTTTTTGGTACCAGGGATAGAACTCATGACCTTGCGCTTGTCAGGCAGGTGCTATGTTGCTGAGCTAAATCCCTGGCCTAATCCAACTATTTCTATGAGTGTCTTGGTCCTTTTTGTGTTACTACAATAGAATACCACAGACTGAGGAAGTTACAAAGAAAAGAGATTTGTTTCTTACAGTTCCAGAAGTTGGGACATCCAGTGACCCACATTTGATGAAGCTCGTCTTTCTGTCATCCCATGATAGAAGGCAGAAAGGAGGGAGAGAACTAGGATGGGGACAAATTGTATAATAAGCCCACTCTCAAGACAAGGACATTAATCCACGAAGGCAAAGCTTCATGACCTACCTTTACCTTTTATTAAGTCTTAGCCAAAAATAGTTGCAGTTGGGAATTTGGTTTCCAGCTAAGCATTGGGAGATACATTCATACCGTAGCAATCAGTAAGCAAGGTGGTTGCTCTGAAGCGCACCCTCCCCCTGTTGGTATGGTTGTAGGAATTGAGTCTTCCTGTTATCTTCCTTTCATATAGTTAAAATAAAGGATCCTTTCATGGATATTTATAGCTGTACTGTCTAAGTATAGAGGCTACTTACTAATAATCTAGGAATATTGAGTACTGAGGAACTCAGTTTTAAGTTTTGTTTGGTTGGTTGGTTGGTTTTTTTGAGACAGGATCTCACTATATGGTCCAGGGTGGCCTTGAACTCGGGAGTTCTCCTGCCTCCTCCTCTGAAATCCTGGGGCTTACAGGTGTGCCACCACACCAGGCCTTGTTTAATTTAAATTTAAGAAACTTTGCTTGCTAGAGTTAATGGAAACATTTAAAATGTTTCCAGTATATTTTTATATTAACCAATATTGAAATGCTAATATTTTGGATATGCTAATAATTAATTTCACTGTTTCGTAAGTGTAGCTACTAGAAAATTTAATTGTGTGTCTGTAATTCATATTTCTTTCTATTGGCCAGTAGTAGTGTAGACCCTAAGGAATTTCCACCAAATAATTTTTGTTGTTTTTTAAAAACTTGTTGTGTGTGAAATCATACTTATCACCTTAGTGTTTAAATACACAAATAAACTATCTTCATTCAACATACTTATTCTGAGAAGATTATGTAATAAACATTTCTTAGCAGTTTTGGAGGGTTTATAGTATGAATTATATTTTTAAAAAATTAATAGCATGTTAGGATGTATTACCATAATAAGTACAGAATAGAAGAATTCACAGAAAGGTGTGAGGTTTTATAAAGTCTCATCCCCTAAAAATAGTTAAGAATTTTGTTGACTAGAGAAGAATATTCCAGCAGAGAAAATGTAATAATAATAAGGCACAAGAACAGTCTCAAAAGTCTTGAGCATAGCACATGGAAGAATGTAGAAAGACCCAAAGTTGAAAGATACATTGGGGCATAGGTGATAAGGTCCATAGTTCAGATTTTATCCTTTTTTGAGCTGGAAATCCTTGTGTTTGGAATTGTTATGATAGCCGAGCATGGTGGTACACACCTATAACCCCAGCACTTGGTAGGCTGAGGTAGGAGGATTGCCATGAGTTTAAGCGAGTTTAAGGCTGATCGGCACTACATAGTGAGGCGCTCTCTCAAAATTTAAAAAACAAACAAGAATTGGTATGATAAATTTGACAACTCTGTATAAGTGAAGTCATGAAGACTTTGGGGCAATGGCCAAATTCTGTATCCAGTGAGAACCTAAATAATAATACTGAGAAACATAAATGAGGTTTTTTTCTCTTGGTGGTGGGAATCAAACCTGGTGGGGGGTGGGGGTACTCTACAACTGAGCCACATCCCATTTCTTTTTACGTTTTGAGGCAGAGTCTCATACCACTAAGTTGTCCAGACTGACCTCTGAATTGTTATCTTCCTGCCCCAGCCTTCCAAGTAACTGGGATTGTAGAGTTACAGCATTACACCCAGTCAGTGAGGGTTTTAACAGCAGAATTATCAATGAGATTTTAGTAACTAGTTAGATACAATGGGTGAAGGAGACATTAACATCTTCCAGTGTGTTTTATGAGTGTAGACTATACAGTACCTTTTATGCTTATACAGATAATGCATTTTAATTAGATTAAGCATTGTGTCTAGAAAAAAAAATGGCCTGTTTTTTCTCTACTATCATACTAAAATCAGCACAGATGACTTCTGTGACACTAAAATGTGTGAAGGTTTCCCCCCACCAGCATGCAAGTAATTCAGAGTCAGACTTAGGAGTCTTCTAATCCAATTTTTCTAACATTCTCTGCCTAGAGATACCACAAGTCTTCGGGTTGATGGAGTTATAAGCCAGAAACTACAGACAAAAATTTATATATATATATATATATAATTTTTATTTTGTTTTATTTATGTTTTGTGTGGTGCTGGGGATTGAACCTAGAGCCTCATGCACGCTCGGCAAGCGTTCTACTGTTGAGCCGTACTGCTAATTGCACTGTATAATGTTTTTAATCAAGTTATCTCTATAAGACAGTGTACTTCATTTTCATTGTACAGTTGTGAATTTTGACAAACATATTCCTGTAACTACCATCCTAATTGAGATCTAGATTATTTTCAAATCCCAAAAAGGTGTCTCATACTCCTTTGTAGTCAGTACTGACCTATTTAATCCTTTATGACTCAGTTAAATCAGTACTCTAATTTTCATTACTATTGATTACCTTTGTTTCCAGAAATTCATAAGTGAAATAATATAGTATGTACTTTGTCTGTGTTCTTTTGCTTGCCAAAAGTATGCCAAGAGATTAATTCACATTGTTGCCTACATCAGTAATCCTTTCTGTTACTGTTGAATCATATTGTATTGCATGGCTATACCTCAGTTTACCCATTCACTTTTTGTTGGTTTTTGGGTGGTTGTGTGTTTTTTTGCTGTTGTGAATAAAACCTTTAAGGACAGTCTATAAAATTCTGTAAAACATGTGGGCATGTTTTCATCATTATTGGTTTGTGTGTGTATGTATATAATCATATGCTGCACATGGACATTTCAGTCAGTAATGGACTGTCTTTATAGCACTAATCTCATAAGATTATGCTGGAGCTAAATAATTCCCATAACCTGATACTTTTGTTATACTTTTTCTGTGTTTACACAGATACTTAACATTGTGTTATAGTTGCCTTCAGTATTTCCTACGGTAATGTGCTGTAGAGGTTTATAGCCTGAAGAAATAGGCTGCACTATGTAACCTAGATGGTTAGTGGGCAATACATGTAGATTTGTCTAAATATACTCTGATATTCAACAGTGACATAAGTTTCTGAAGGTGTATTTCTCAGAACATATCCTTTTGTTAAGTGATACCTGACTGTATATCTCTTTCATATGCAAATCCTTTGTCTAGCTCCCTGTCTTTGTGCATGTTTATATATACACACACAAAGGCTATACGTGTGTGTGTATATCTTCCAGTCTGTAGCTTACCTTTTGAGTTTCTTAATGTCCCCTTTTTTTTTTTGCATATTTTTAAGTTTTTATTTTGAAATATTTTTAGAGTTACATAGAAGTTTAAAAAAATAATTCAAAAGGATCCCTTACATCCTTCACTCAGCTACCCTCAGTGATATTTTATGTTACCATAGGACAGTGATCAGGGCCAAACAGTTGCTAATATGTATGTCTTAACAGAAATTAAATTCTCACAGTTTGGAAGCCTGGAAAGTCCAAGATCTAAGTGTTGGCAGGTTTGCTGTCTGCTGAGAGTGTGGTCTCTACTTCCAAGATGATAGTTTGTTGCTGCATCTTCCAGAGAAGAAAGATGTTGGCTGCCATCCCATGTTAGGAGAGGTGAAAGGGCCAACGAAAGCCGAAAGCACTTTTCTTCAGCTCCTGTTTGAGACATTAATCCCACGTGTGCAGGAGGAACCTTCATGATTTAACTCTTGAGAGGCACCACCTCTTATTCCTGTTTCATTGGTGATTATTTCAACTTTCATTTTAAATACATAAACATTCAAACCATAGCAAGGAATAAAATATATTCCTAAACTTCTCATAAATTTTGTAGATTAAGTCTTTGATTGATTTTGAATTTTTTGTATATGTTGTGATATTAAGTTTTTTTTAGTTTTAGATTTTTCTTCTAGTTGTTTTCACATTATTTGTTGAGAAAATTATTTTTCCCCATTAAATTCTTTTGACGCATTTGTCACAAATTGACTATACCCATAAATACACACAAATGTATAAGTAGATAAGTTTTTTTCTGACCTCTGTTCCATTGATCTATATATCTGCCCTTATTACAAATAGAATATTCCCTTGATTACTATGCTTGTTTCATAGGTTTCAAAATCCGTTAGGGTAAGTTCTCTGACTTTATTCTTTCCGAAAACAATTTTGGCTGTTCTGCATTTACAGATAAATTTTAAAATCAGCGTGCTAGTTTCTACCGAAAACAAGCCTGCTTAGTTTTTTATTGGAATTATAACTATAGGTTAGTTTGAGAGGGATTATGGGTATTTAGGAAATAACTTTCTGTTTTCACTAATTTTTTGTGTCTTTGTTTTTGGCACTGTGTTATTTCCTTCCTTCTACTTGATTTGGGCTTAATATGCTTTTCCCTTTAATAACTTCTTGAGATAGATGCTTTCAGACCCTGCTATTTTATTATAAGCATTCAAAGCTATCGGTACTGCTCAGTACTGCATCCTGCACATTGTGTATGTTTCCATTTTCATTTGATTTAAAATTTTTTCAAGTTTCTCTTGTGATTTCTACTTTGCCCTTTGATTATTTGGAAATGGAACAATATATTTCTAAATATTTGAGGAATTAGACCATTTTATTTCTCTAGCTAGATGGCTTGTTCCAACTGGCTTTTGTTGTTTGTTTGTTTTGGTGGGGTGTTTTTTTTTTCCCTTTGAGACAGGACCTCACTATTGTAGTTCACACTGACCCTGAAGTTACTATGTAGCCCACGATGTTCTACAGCTGCTGGTGATCCTGCCTCACCCTCCCAGGTACTGCCACCATCCCTAGCTTAAGCTGGCTTTCTGTTATAAATTTGTTCTGTTATAAAAAAAAAAAAAAGGTTGTGCCACCATCCCTAGCGTAAGCTGGCTTTCTGTTATAAATTTGTACTTTAGTGTGATTTTAGTTCTTTGAAATTTCTGAAGACTTGTTTTGTGGTCCAGCGTATGATCTCTCTTGATAAATTCCATGTACACTTGCAAAGAATGTATACTGAATATTGTTGTTGGATAAAATGTTCCCTAAATACCAAAGAGATCTGTTTGTTGATGGTTTTGGTCTAATCTTCATGGTTTTGTGCCTGAACTGCTGTTTACTAAGAGAAGAGTTTTTGAAATCTCCAAATAATTACAGGTTTATCTATTTCTTATTCTTTTTCTGTTTCTTTTTTCTGTTTCTTCAATTGCTTCATGAGCTATGTCTCACTTTTTTTTTCACTTTAGGATTTAATGTTACTCACTTTACTGTCATACCATTTTATGTGTATTAGAAAAAGTTTCAATAATATATAGTGCTTTCATTTCCCTTTTGTACCATTATGGTCAAATATCTACATTTTTCTAAGCTCCTAAATATAGTAGTATTTTTTGCTTAAGTCAGTTTTTTGCATTAATAAATTTTAAGCAAGGAGTAAGAAGTTACTTTGTATTTCCTCCTAATGTTTATATTCCTGGTAGTCTTCATCTCTTTGTTTAGTTACAGGTTTCCATCTGGTATAGTTTTCAATCCTGAAGCTCTTTTTTAGTTTTCTTTATAGTAGTGATCTGATGTCATCACATTTCCTTAGTCCTTGTGTTTCTGACAATGTATTTCACCTTCAACTCGAAGGATATTTTTGCTGGATATAAAATTATAAACTGAGATTTTTTTTCCCCCTATGGTTTGAAAATACTGCTCTTTTACTTTCTGTGTTGTCTTTTTTTTTTTTCTGATAATCATTCTTTTGTCATTCTTACCTTTATTGTTCTTTATGAGAAGTACATCTTTTTCTGTGCTTTTAAGATTTTAGCAGTTTACAATCATTTGATTAAATGCCTTTGTAAATTTTTTTTTGTGCTTAAATACTTGCAGTTTATTGGGTTTATATTCGTCAGTTTGTAATTTTCTTCAAATTTGGAAAGGATTTGGTCACTTACTTCTTCACCTAACTTTTAAAATGACTGATATAAACTTGAGTTGATATGAACTCTTCTCACCCAAGTGAACTGGTAATTAAATTTTACTGATACAATACAAAGTTGTGTATTTTCTACTGCACATTTAGGCAATTAAGAGAGTAGTTTTTTTTGTTGTTGTTTAGTAGACACAAATTGAAAACTTGGAGTTAGAGTTTGTATTTTTGTTGTTGAATAGAAGGGTGGGAAGGTACATTAAAATTTGTTTCATCTAATTGAATGTCTTAGATGCTACTGAAGAAAGTTACCCAGCATGAAGATTGGCGTTCTTTTTTATCTTGTATTTCTGTGAATAATAATTTTGGCCCTAAACTATAGAGAAAGTTACGTGTAATAATGACTTAGTGGTACTTCCAGAAATATTCTACAATTGCCATTGAAATCTTTGTGTGCTATTTTTTTGTATAATTTATGTGAGCAGTTCTGGGAAACCTGTGTTGTCTGGTAATTGTCTCACTAATCAAAAAAATTCTAAAATTAGGATTTTTGTTTTGTGTTGAAAAGTGGGAAGAACTAAAGAGACACCACCTAGGAAGTAACTTAAGGCTAAAACCAGGGAAGATTTTTTTTGGAGAAGTTCTTTAGATTTAAAGGTTAGAAGATGTGGGTGGGTCTGATTCTGCTGAAAAAGCAAACTGGGCAAAATAGCAACATAGCAAGACCTTGTCTCAATAAAGGGCTAGGGATGTAACTCAGTGTGAAGGCCCTAGGTTCAATCCCCAGTACCACAGAAAAAGGGAGTAAGGAAGGGCACGAACAAAGGTACTGAGGGAAAAAATAGCAAGAAACTAAGGTAATATGAAATATGGTTGAAGTACATACACAGTGAATATTTAATTTTTTAAAAATTTATTACGGTAAAAGATACATTGTCATTAATCCCCCTCAGAATACTCCCCTTGCTTCAAACAGGCTTATCCTATCATTCCTGCCACTTCTGAAGCAGTTCTGAAAATCTTTCGTGATTGTCTTTATGATATGGTGAATGCTGCTGCCAAATGTCATCCAATGGAAAGGCAGGCTTGTAAAAACATGACAGCGTGTCCTCATCCACTTATGCACTGGATCTGGTACCATGCAACTTCTGGCTGCTTCTCAGTGTCAAAACTACCATGAAAGGTAAATGTTTTTAATTGCTTTAGGACATTGAGGTGTAGCCATGGAAGCATAACTAAAAGCACTCATGAAGGAGGATTTCCAGAACTACTTCAAAAAGTGGCAAGAAACTGGGAAAAGTGTGTTTAAATATGGGAAAACATTTTGAGGGAGATTAATGACAATGCGTCTGTTATTGTAATAAATTAAAATTAAACATTCATGTGTAGGTTCATTGGCGCATAAAATGAAAAGCTTTGGGATTTTATATGCTAGGCTATTAAGGAACTTGGGTCTATCATGAAGTTTTATTTATGTATATTTTTTTTTGTACTGGGAATTGAACTGAGGACCTTGCCCTTGCCAGCCATACACTGTGCTGCTGAACTAAATCCCCAGCACTTACCATGAAGTTTTAGCTTACTTTTTCCACTAAATTGCCATTTAACTCACAAGAGCGGGAAAATATACTTTGAAGAATGGCAACAAAGTCCACTGCTGTATGTTTGAGACTTATAATTCTTCATTTGTTCTATTTTTTAAAATTACTAAAAACTTTGTGTTTTGATAGTTTGTAGCTTCAGTTTTGTAATTTATAGAATAAAAATAATAGCATTTATCTTTTTGAGTTGTTGGAAGGATTAATAAAAACTGTAAATGGTGATAATAACGACCAACATTTTTTGGGGGGTGAGTACCAGGAATCAAACTCAGAATCTCACACTTGTCAAGCATGTGCTGTGCCACTGAGCTATGTCCCTGGCCCTGACCAACATTTTTGAGGCCTCATTTACAATCTTAATCCTTCTGTTATTTTCTTTAATCCTGAAAATACCTCAGTGAAGTATATTGTTTTATTATCTTTACCTTTTAACAAAACTGGGACATAAAAGAAGTAATTCACCTTAGTTTACACCTGCAAGTGGCAGAGCTTGGTTTGAGCCCTGGAGTCTGAACACAAGACTCTTAGCAATCTATCATAGTTAGCTTCAGCTTTAGAAATCACACATATAGTACATGTAGCCTAATATTTGCCACTTAATAATTAGAAATGTAAGCCAGGTGTGGTGCACACCTGTAATCCCAGCACTCAGGAGCCTGAGGTAGGAGGATCACAGTGAGTTCAAGGCCAGCCTGGGGTACATAATGAATTCAAGATCAGCCTACACTACAGTGTAAGACCCTGTCTCAAAAAAAAAAAAAATTACACACACATACATATATAAATGTGACCAGTGGCTAGTAATGCTCACATGCACAAATCTTTGAATTAATTTGATGTCCCCAAGAAATTGTGCTGTTTTTCCTATGTCTCGATTTTATTCTCTGGTAGACCATTGATGACGGACAAAGGGACTCCCGTGATTGTGCTTTTAACTTCTGTTGCCTCTTCCTTCCTCATTGTCTGTTTCTACATTAAATTTTTAAATCCATGGTAGGCATGATAACTGTGTTATCATCAAATACTCAGTCCTTAACACAGTATCTAGGACATAAAAACTACCCAAATATTGTTTAATGAATGAAGATTTAAAACCTGACATTTTCAACTGATCTTCAAATTTAAGCATTATTCATAGCCCCTGGAGTTGTGGTTTAACTGCTTTTCTTTGAGTAAGGAGTCCATCTGCTCCTGTGTTCTATAGGTCATTCTCATCCTAGTCCTGCAAGAACCCCGCTGGGTAACCTGTGTCTGTCATATAGAGATCTCTCAGCTTTCAGACAGTGACACAGACTGACAATTTGATCTAAAGCAAGATTCTGTTAGATACATAGGAGACAATTTTAAAAGGTATGTTCTAAGAAATTAGACATTAAAGGAAAGTCTTTGGTATTTTTTCTTTACCTTTCACATTAAATCATTTCAAATTAAAAAATAACTATGTTTCAGGGAATTCTCTGCTTTTGTGAGTTAACTTGTATTTTCCTCCTCTCCTCTGTCTAGAATGTCTTAAACCATTCTACCTTAAGAGAAATTGGATGTTCTTGCAGATAGTCATTGTGGGAGAAAACGTTTCATTTAAGTCCCAGATGAGGACCGAAAACTTGAAATCAGAAGAGCATCTGAAATCAAGTAATATTAGGTAGGATTAAAAATTACAAGGGATTTCTACATGTTTTTATTAATGTTAGAGTTGTATGTTAAAGTATTCATATTTTGCAGATCCTAATAGAATTAGACACTTTCTGAAAGATTTGATTTTGGCCAAGATGGGGGGGCATGCTAAAAATTGTTTCGCTTTATGAAAACTTCATCATATATTTACTTTGTTTTGTACTTTCGTATCTTGTGGTCCAAGAAAAATTTTAAAGATTTTCCTAAAGTAAGTTTAAAATTTTTAATGTTTATGCATGAAGCCAATAAATATTTATAAGCATAAAACATACCTATTTTGTACGTTATCTTCTAGAATGAAAATTTCTGTTTTTGTTTACATATGTAATAATTTCCTTGAGCGCAAAAACCATCCATCTGTATTAACATGGATGCAGTCCAGCTTCTCAACTAACTGCCTATAGAAATGAGTGTATGATACAGTGCTAGAGAAGCCCTGTTCTACATGGTGAGTTAGTAACTATTGAGAATGTATCTTACAATGACAGAGCGTGTCCTAAATCTCAAGCAATGTGGCTTTTAACAGAGAGGTGATGTCTGCCCCTATAAATTGAAACCCATAGCTGGTTATTTCAGAATACCTGCATTATTCTATAATGCTTATGAGCCCTGGTTCTCAAATTAGGTTGCAGGTGGAACCCAGGCTCTCTCTGCTGCTTCCTAGTTATGTGACCTTGGCCAAGTTACGTAACCATTCTATGCCTTTGTGTCATCAGCAAAATGTGGATCTTTTTACCTGATAGAATTGTGGTGAGATTTAAAGGTTTTATAATACATGAAAGCATTGGAAAATAAGACTTGGCAAATAATAAGTGATCTGAGTATATTATTAGACTCTTCATTAAGTTTTAGCCGATGGGGTTAAAGTTTATTATCAGTTAGTATGGCAATTCTGTCATTTATAGTTTGCTTGATGGACTGTGAAGTCTTATTTTTAAGGCATGCTTGTTAAATAATAATGTAATCAATGCTAATGTTTAGTGAGACTCAAAAGAAAAAAGTAACATCGTGACCAGTTCTTTTTAATTTATGCATCTACCTTTGATTTTATTTTCTTTTCGTACTAAGAGTGTGGCCTTCATGACATCAAAACAGCTTATCTCCTTCCCTTGTTGCTTAGTGTATATTATGTGATGGTAGAGGACCTAGGATTGTTTTTTACTCCACGTCAAAATTTTGCCATCTTAAACCCAGTGTGGACCTTCATATGGGATCCCATGAAGTAGCAGTGGGGAGGGAACACATGACTAGCCATTCAGTGAATGAGCAAAAGTAATTTGTTTTTTGTCTTTTGTGTTTTTGAGACAGGGTTTCACTATGCAGTTCAGGCTGGCCTTGAGCTCACTTTGTAGCTCAGGCTGGTCTTGAACTTGCAACAATCCCCCAGCCTCAGCCTCCTGATTGTTGGGATTACAGACTTGCACCACTGCACCCAGTTAAGCAGAAGTAATTTGGTGGTCACAGTCAAATTACCTTCCTTTTTTTGAGGGGTCACTTCCTTTCTGTTACGTTACTTGTCTTATAGCAACTCTCATTTCTAAATGCCAGTTTCACACCTCCCTTCACCTTCTCAGATACCCAGCTCGTTTAGCTAACAGACTGGGCCTGATCTTAGACTGCTTTGTCTCTACAACTAGTCTGCTAGTTACAGCTTCCGGGTATTTTTGAATCTGAGTTTTTCAACCCATCTGTAGTATCACCTTATTTCTAGTCCTGAGGTTTTAAAATCCTTATTTCGTACATTTTATAGTAATTTTTATTTATTTATTTATTTATTTAATTTATTTTTGGTACTGGGAATCGAATTCATAACCTCCCACCTGCCAGGCAGATGCTTAAGCCACTGAGCTAGACCCCCAGCCCTAGTAATTTTTTTTTAAATGCACATCTCACTATGCTGTACCGTAACTTAAGATTCTGCATTGGTTTTGTATTGCTTAAAGGGCAGAATTTGAACTCCTTGTGTGCCATGCAGTTTGCCACAATTCATTGCTCTTCTAGATACAGTATCTGTTCTGTAGTCTGTCTCCCTCTCTGACCTAGTGCTTTTATTGTTGTATTATTTCTTTTGCCTTTTCATCCTTGAAATTCCCAAAGAAACCTTGGCCCTTAATACTGGGAAATTAGGCACACATTTTCAATGAAAATAGATAAAGAGTGAATTTTGTGGTATAGAGCATTGAAATATCAGGAGATTAGAAAACACAAGATGAAGTGCCATAGACAGAAAGAAACTTAATGTTTTTATTAACGTGGACTGAGACGATTTCAGTTAAGAGCAGCATTTTGCCTAGATTCTCTTTCCTAAATGAAATCCTACAGTATAACAGTGATTTATTGTTTCTCTGATTAGTACTGTGAGACTTGGTGATGCTTTAGAGAGCTATAGAGAAAGGGGTCTGGTGTTCATGTGGGAGGATTCTCCCATTGTATGTGCCAATGGTTTAGAAATATCTCATATTATTAGACCAAATTTCAGAGTATGTATTTTAAGAGATTAGCCTTTCCTACTTTGCATTGTTATATTAATGCTAAGTATGATCAAGATATTTATTAAAGAAGATAGACCAAATTGTAGGTGTTTTTCTCCAGAGACATAATTACAGCGATCATAAAATGGTTAAGTAGAAAATGCTCCAATTCTGTGAGCTATCAAGTGCTTTAGATTATTACTATCAAGTACTTTAGATGATTTTTTCTTACACTCATGTATGAGGGAGGAATTCTGATATAACAAGCAAGGAGCTGAACTCTGGAGACAAACTGAGTTCAAATACTGCTTCTCCTACTTAGCTCTGTGACCTTAGCCATGTTGTTTAGCCTCTGTCTCCTTGTATTTTGTTCAAATACAAAATGGGAGCAGTATTAGTACTTAGTGTGAATTAAATGCTTATTTTATGTAAAACCCTTAGAATAGTGTAAGTGTAATACAGAGCATTGTTATAGAACCAGTGCTTAGAATGTGTTAAATGTACTTGTAGATCTTTATGATTATGTTATCTCCATGAGTATTGTTGCAGATTGTTGGCTTTCGACAACGTACTTGTCACTAGAAGTTTCAGGTTTTATTCAGCCTTTTAATCTTTTTTATTGCTTGATGGAAGTGCTTAATTTGTGTTAATCACTTAATAACTGACTGTATTTAATATTCTGAAAACTTCATATTTTATAACTACTAGTAACTAACTACTCATACTTTTTTATTAAAAGCATGGTTTGATTTTTGGATTCTTGGTTCATTCATTTTTTAAATTATTTCCTTCAGTTTAAAGTAAGAGTAAACAAGTTCATGTTGCCATACCTTCTGCCAAGAAAAACATTAAAACTTCTTTTATATAAGCATTGGCTAGAAAATATGTTAATCTCTATTGAAGGTCTTTGATAAAACCAGCAGTGTTTAGGTGTAGGGTTTTAATAAAATAATAGCCAGTTTTTACTAATCGTTATTAAAGAATATGTATGAAATCACATATTCATTGATTCGATTTCTTATATATTGTATACTATAAAAAAGGAAAGGTAATACTTTATTAAGAGTAGTTAGTATTCCATGGAGGGGAAGAAGAATTCCGACTTTGGTAGAATAGGGTACATTGTATTTTTATCAAGTTGTTTTTAGTTTTTAAAATGCATAAGTCAGTAGCCTTGTGGAGAATTTTTCTTGGTAATTTTTTAAAAAACAGAACAACAAAATCGATACAAAATTTCAAAACAAGATAGTAGAATAACAATGGTTAATACATTGCATATTATTATCTTTAAAGTAGTTGCTCAGATTACAAGATATAAGCATGAAAAATTGATCAATATAAGCCCAAACATTTCTTTTCAGTAAGCTCATAGAAATTAACAGTGTAACTATCTTAACTATCATGTGCGTATATATGTATTTATTTATTTTTCCTTTTCCCTTTTCTCCTTTCTCACGTCGCAGTTTCTCTTTTCTTTTGAATAGTTTCTTTCCATTTCCCAATATCTGTTGTACATTTTGGATCTTGTTTACTCTTTGAGATTCTTACACTAGGGAAACAATACAAAGTTTCCATACGTGGGTCTGATTTACTTCACTTATGAGTATGGTCTCAAGTTTCATCTATTTTGCCTATAAAAGTCTCAAGTTTATCATTCTTTATAGCTGAATAGTACTCCATTGTATAAAAATACCACGTTTTTTGTCTGTTACTTAGTTGGTGAGCATTTGGGTTGTTTCCAAGATTTAGCTATGACAAATTGTGCTGCTATAAACAGAGGTACACATATATTGCTGTAGTATGATGTTTCTCTCTCTCTCTCTCTTTTTTTTTTTTTTGGAGAACTTTTCACACTGATTTTGAGAGTGGTTGCACCAGTCTACACTCCCACCAACAGTGGAGAAGGGTTCCTTTTTCCCCACAGCCCCATCAACATTTGTTACTGGTTGATTTTTTTTTTGATGAAAGCCATTCTTTCTGGAGTGAGATGGAATCTCAGTGTTGTTTTAAGTTGCACCTCTCAAATGACCAGTGATGTTAAACATTTCTTCATATATTTATTTGCCATTTCTACTTCATAATCTGAGAAGTGTATTCATTCAGATGTCCATTTTTGTGCTGGGTCTTTAAGTTTGTGGGGAGGTCTGAAATTTTTTTTTTTTAAGTTCTTCATATATTCTAGATAGTAGTCCTTTGTCTGAGGAACAGCTGGCAAAAACTTTTCCCCACACAGTGGGTTGTCTCTTCACTCTGTTGGCGGTTTCTCTTGCTATGCAAAAGCTTTATAATCAGATGAGATCCCAGTTGTTGATTCTTTGATGTATTTCCCATGTGGTTTGAGTTTTGTTTATAAAATCTGCCTCTACCTGTGTCTTCAAGATTTTTACCTCCTTTTTCTTCCAGTAGATTTAGTGCTTCTGTTTAGGTTTTTTTTTGTTTTGTCTTTGTTTTTGTTTTTGTTTTTGTTTTTGTTTTTGTACCAGGGATCGAACTCACAGCGTCGCACCTGCCAGGCAGGCGCTTGAGCCACTAAGCTAAACCCCTGGCCCTGTTTTTTGAGACAGGGTCTCACTATGCAGTTCAGGCTGGCCTTGAACTCACTTTGTAGCCCAGGCTGGTCTTGAACTCACAACAATCCTCCTGCCTCAGCCTCCTGAGTGTGTCACCACTCCCGGCTAGTGTTTCTGTTCTAATATTTAGATCTTTTATCAATTTTTGACTTTAGTTTAGTGCATAGTAAAGGATATGGATCTAGTTTTAATCTTGGGCATGTGGAAAGCCAGTTTTTCCAGCACCATTTATTAAAGAGGCTATCTTTCTTCTGACTAACATGTTTGTGCCCTTTGTCAAAGATAAGGTGGCTGAGTGTGTTTTAGTTGTGTTTGTATCTTCTAATCTGTTCCACTGGTCCTCAGTGGAACAGATTTTTTGGCCAGTACCATGCCAATTTTATCACAGTAGCTTTGTAGTATAATTTTAGTCAGATTGTGATGCCTCCTGCCTTACTTTTGTTGCACGGGATTACTTTTGCTATACTAGGTCTCTTGTGGTTCCAAATGAATTTTAGGAATGTTTTCTCTAGATCTGTGAGGTATGCTAATGGTATTTTGATCAGGATTGCATTAAATCTGTATAACAATTTTGAGAGTATGGCTATTTTTACTGTGTTAGTTCTTCCTATCCATGAACAGGGGATATCTTTCCATTTTCTGATATCCTCTTCAATCTCCTTTTTTTAGAGTACTGTAATTTTCAACGTATACTTCTTTTACTTCCTTCATAAATTGATTCCTAAGTGTTTCATTTATTTGGATGCTATTGTGAAGGGCGTGGTTTCCCTAATTTCTCCCTCAGTGAGTTTGTTGTTTGTATATAGGAATGCTGTGGATTTTTTTGAGTGTTGACTTTGTGTCCAGCTATGCTACTGAATTTGGGCATTCAATCTGGAAGTCTTTTGGTGGAGTTTTTGGGATCGTTTATGTAGGCTGTCATGTCATTTTAATGACAAATTTTAACACAAAGTGGACTATGAAGATAGGAGTGTATGGTTAGTGGAATTTGATGTGCTGTTATATTTTAGGACTAAACCTAGCTATTTATTTAGTATTAATTCATTTATGTTGACAGTTCTTGTGTGGTTTGTGGTTACCTCCACAAGATCCTATTGTGATTCTGTTGTTTGAAAGCTTAATTTAAAATAAAAAAAAAATTTGTAAAGGCAAAGAGAATAGAAGGACTCACTTTAGTTAGTTTGTTTGTTTGTTTTGAGACAGGGTCTTTCGATGCAGTGCAGGCTGGTCTTGAGCCGAGTACGGAGCCCAGGTTAGCCTCAAACTCAATGACTCTCCTACCTCATCCTGCCAAGTGCTGGTCACCACCATGCCCAGCTCGCTTTACATTTTAAAATGAAGCTAAAATTCATAATTTCTGTTAAATACCTAATTATGTAAAAACATAGTAAAAATTTTAGAATCATAATATTCTCTAGCTTTCCTATGAGAAACGTCTTTTAAGACATATCTCATTTATATAGTAACCTTTTAAATTGTTTTTAATTGATACCTAGTAATTGTACTTATTTATGGGTTTCAGTGTGGTGCTTCACTACATACATTCATTGTATAATAATCAAATCTCAGTATTTAGCATAGTCATGTCATGCAGTTATTTCTTTGTAGTGAGTGCATTCAAAATGTCTTCTGGCTGTTTTGAGAGATTTGTTACAATATTGTCACCACCACAGTCACCTTAGTGTGCCACAGAACAGCAGCATTTATTCTTTCTAACTGTAACCTTGTACACTTTGACTCGTCTCTCTCTATCTTCCCTTGTCCTTTACCATCCCCAGCCCCTGATAATCACTCTTCTACTTTCTACTTTAATGAGATCAGCTTCTTTAGATTGCATGTATGAATGAGATAATTAAATCCAGTATATGAGCATGACTTACCCTCTTAATTAGAATGTTTATTGAATGCTTACTATGTACTAGTAGACAAGGGGCTGTGATGGGAAGTGTATTAATCAGTTTACTTGTCACTGAGACATCATATCCAGTACCCACAATTTAAACAAGGAGAGGATTAATTCTGCTGCCAGTTTCTGGATATTCAGTCCATGGTCAACTGACTCCAAGATAGAATATCGTAGCAGAAGGGCATGGCAAAGCAAGGCTGTTTAGTTCATGACCTCCAGGAAGTAGAGCAGAACACTGCCAGAGAAGAAGGCACAGGAATCAGATATAGACCCTAAGGCCAAACCTCCACGACCCACCCAGACAAACCCACTAGACTACTCCACCAATTCCCCAAACTAATGTAAACTGGTTTGCCTGCCACAGTGGACAGTCTTAAAAGGTGTGATATATACTAAGAAGAAAAAATACAACTTTGAGACTATTAATAGAAATGTTCTTAATCTAGATGATTTTGACATGGAAATAATTCTGACTCAAATAATGAATTGTAATTAACCAGACAAAGGGGAGGAGAGGTGTTCCTAGCCAAGGAACTCTCTTTTACAAAGGCTTAGAGCACGAAGGAAACATCACACCACAACTCAGTGATGGAACACAAAGATTAAGAAGAGTAGAGGGTGGAGTGGCAAAGGGAGGAGAAGAGAGTTCAGAGACTAGAATTTTGTAGGAAGTTTTAATAATGATTTTGTTCTGTACTCTAAGAGCAATGGGAAATCATTCAAGAACGTATTCTGAATAAATCATTAATAGATCAGGTGTGTATTTTAAAGATTCTTATAGTAATGGGAGGGTACCATGAAATGGAAAGAGTGAAGTGGAGAAAGCAGTTTTATGATTTGCACAGGCAAGGGATGTTTTTAAGTTGAATGAGTGTGTCTGAAGAGGATATGAAGGAAAAATACAAGCTCTGCTTAGTAGATAACATTCTCTGCAGTTGGAGTTTGAGAGAAAGTTGTCACAGATTACTTCTAGGCTTCTGTCATCAGCAACTAGAAAACTGCTACATTTGCTAAGGTAAAACAAAAAACTAGAAATATAAGTGTAAGGAATGCAGGCAGCCATTAGTTAAGTTTTGAAAGTTAAACAAGCATTTTTGAAGAATGTGAGAGGAAAAAAAAGGCAATAACTACAATAGAATGTGGGGCAGAAGGTTTTAAAATATGTGAGAGGTCTGTACTTGGTAAAATACCAAAGAGAAGAAAGGACCTAGTAGAGAGGGAAATTTCAAAGTTAAAAAGAGACGGATTAATCAAAGGAACAAATCCTAAGAAAAGCTGTAAAGAACATACCTAAGTGAAATTTTGTTCTTAAATAAGAGATACAACATCTCTAGGGTTTTCACAATAGAAACTAAAGAGAAAGCTGTGTAAACGTAGTAAGTACTTAGTAAGTAGGAATTGTTTTCTCTGAGATATGGGCTGTCATTTGACAATGAGGAAGAGGAACAGGAACCAGCAACTTGAGGAGAATGAAAGTCAGATTTAGAGGAAAACAGCAAGAAAATAAACTACTTGGTCACTGATGATTGTATAAATTTAAATAATGGCATCATTGTTCTAAGACTTAGTGCGGTCCTGGATGCTGGGGATAGGGGCACAATTTGCAGTGCCACAAGTTTCCTTGCTGTCTAGCCTTATTATAATACGTGATTTCAGTTATCTCTTTACTGTGTTGGTCAATTGCTAACTCATATTTTTTTTCCTTATTTAGGCAGGCAGAAGTCCTGAAGGCTGACATGACAGGTATTGACTGGCTTTTTTTCATGGTTTATTTTATACCATTAAATTGATAAAAGGATATTCTCTTTTCTTTGTTACTTGTAACACAAAATCCTAGTTGCTTAAAGAGATAATAACTTACTGCTTGCTTTAAATATTTATTATTTACAGTCTTGGAGAGTGTAAATTGTTGAGATGTCTTCGTTAATTTCTAGAACTACAGGCTAATATTGTAATGGGCAATCTTACTGTCATTGTGTTAAAGGTAAAAAGGAGAGGAAATCTAATTAGATCTAGTAGATTTAATTAGTGTTGAATACCTTGGTTCTTACTGTTGAACAGATTTTTCGTAATCATCCATGTTGTTTATATCAGTGTCAGCTTTGAGCTACTACTGTGGCTCTTGAGATGGTATTCCCCAAGTGCAGTCTGTGTCATGTGACAAAAATGGCACATGGAGCAACATCAAGCTATCTATATTTGCTTTTTTTAAGTGTTCAACACCCTCATAAGTAGTACTAAAGTTTGACTTTTATAGGGGACATTTGGCTGCCAGAATCTTTAGCTAGGATGTTAAATCTGTTCATGTAAATGATAATCTGATATATCAGAGTTAATTATCTTTTATCATCCCCTTTATGACCATCAATAAATTAAAGCAGGTTTGAACAAATTTACAAATCTATTATTGATTAAAAACTTGCTAAGAGACCAAGAAACTGATAATATAGACTCTTGTTCTTACTAACCAGCAAACCCTTATGAGCATTAACTCAAATACTATATCCAGGAGATTGTGTTTGCAGAATAGAATTGTGGAGGTAATAGATACTGTTGCCAAACTTAAAGAAGAGTGAAGTTATGCAATTACTCAGCAATAGATTTCTTAAGTGAATTTGATTAGTTTAACTGATTATTGGAGATGAATGCTATAACAGAGCAGTTCGTTACTAAATTCCTC
Organism: Dasyprocta punctata; assembly: GCA_004363535.1. NCBI lineage: Eukaryota > Metazoa > Chordata > Mammalia > Rodentia > Dasyproctidae > Dasyprocta > Dasyprocta punctata. Next base: position 51,779 of record RJWM01011542.1, read on the forward strand.
TACAGAGACTGTCAGTTACTGAACTGCTCAAGAAACCAGTCAGTAATCATCAAGGTTAATGTGCCTTGGAGGACTCAGGCACACAGTATGGCCCCACTTTTAAAATGTATGTAGTCAGAACCTAACTTACTGACCTCATCCTATGTCTAGTCTCTTGTCTAGCTGTGTGAACAATTTAATCCCAGTCTTCTACCAACCCTCTTTTACATGAAGTTCCAGGTATCGATTGCTCACAGAAATGTCTTGGAAAGCAGTATATCATCATTAAAATAATTCTCACTGTCATGGCTTTATTGGGTTGAGATAGATAGATAGATATAGATATAAAAATACAGCAATACCCAAGCAACTGTTAGATAATGAACTGACGTGAACATTCTGGAAGAACATCTGTGGGAAGTATTCAAAATAAGTAGATTTTTACTCAGATAAAAAGGGAAAAGCTATGTCGGACAAAGGAATATAGTTATGAGGGGGAGAAAAACAACAACTGCCACCCAACTTGGTAGTCCATTATTTCAGTGAAGTGACTTAATGTGAAGCATATGCCTATGATAGGAAGAGACAGAAATCTAAATCAAAAGTAAAACGTAAATCTTTTTTTAAAAGCCATTTTCATTTTATGATGTGATTTCAAAGCTGAAAGACTACAAATGTAAAAGCATTTTAACCCAGATTTAGTCATTAGCGAAAAGATGAAAGTCGTTTACTATAAAACTTCTGCAGCAGGCTGTGGAATATACTTAAAGACAGATTTACTTTAGGAAGTGGGAAGGGAAGGAATCATTGGTGTGCTGTATGTATTAAGCTGTTTATCCATGTGTTGTTTTTGTTCTGTTACTCAGATTCTAAGCTGGGTCCAGCTGAGGTCTGGACATCCAGGCAGGCTCTGCAGGACCTGTACCAGAAAATGCTAGTTACTGATTTGGAATATGCTTTAGACAAGAAAGTAGAACAAGATCTGTAAGTATTATCGTTTGGGATATTCCTGTAAGATCAAGCATCTCACTACAACTTAAAATTGGTTGTTTGCCTGGGTTGTTTCTTAGGCTACTCCAAAGTAAGCTTTTTCAATAAAAAGAGATTCTAATATTTGTGATTTTTTTTTTAAATAACAAAATATTTGGTCATTGGTATTTCAGGTACAGTCTTTGAAAGTAAGAGGAGAATATTTATTAAGGGCAGCTCTTTTAAGGCACATCAGAAAAGCAAGTATCTCATCTCAAGTACTAAGAATGTTTGGTTCTCTATATGGAGCCTGATTTTTAAAAATCTTTAGAAAAATCTTTCTTTGGTAAATGTGATTCTATAAATTTCCCCCAACAGAAAAATTTTATTTGTGTTGTAAGGAAAGCTCTTTTTTATTCAAATAAATACATATTTTCTTTTTCTCTGAATAAAACTAAAGAAAGATTTTGTGTATTTAGGTTATTTCATTCTTTCTAGAAAGGGTGAAAGTGACAGATAACCAGATTCTCAAGTTAGTAAATAAATGCTTTTAATGAAAAATCTTGCCTTATAATTGGAATAGGGACATTATCTTGCTGGAAATCAATGCTTGTATTGCCCATTACCCTACATTGTAGTGAAGATTAGGGGTTTTTTTTTTTTTTTCCTATCTTCCACATCTTTATGTGCTTTATATTTTTAAGAAATCTAGTTACAGTAGGTCCCTGACTTACGAACGTTAGAGTTGCGAACTTTCACAGGTATACTGGGTAAGACTCACTTTGTTGGATTACAAACAAATCAGGCTTAGGAACATTCTCCCAGAAGGGAACTCTTGGGGACTTACTGTTTTGAGTTAAATGACAAGCAGTCAGTACCCATGTCTGAGATGTTAGAATCAAGGATAAGATATCATCAGTAATATTAGAGAGTGATTGAACTCCTAAATATTAAAAACCTAGTGCTCTAGAGCTCTACAAGTTGTTGTTAATAATTAGGAACACAGCAGGTAGATTAGAAAACCTTTATCTGTTTGCCTTCTCTTCTCTGTCTTTTAATTTTCAAGTTAGGGAATGACTGTTTTTCCTGAAAACTGAATTCAAAGAGATTCTATACATAATCTTATTAATGAAGGGCATTTTATAACAGGATTTTGATGCTACATTTCAGCATTGTGTTATCTTAAATATCTAAAATTAAAATGTGGCTTATATTTCATAATGTTAAGGAAACATTAATCCCAGGAGAAATAAAACTATTAAATAGAGATGGAACTTTTGCTAGAGGAAATAACTTTTGGGAAAATAAGAAATATAGGCACACATGTACAAGGTCCTCCCCCATGCATGTCACTTGATACTATGCATTCAATTATTTTTGACACAGTGTATGGAAATTTGTTAATAGCTTATTTTTACTTTGATCTTGCCACTATAGTTCTTTGCACTGGGATTCCTAAATAGACTATAACTCTAGTAACTCTAAAAGATTAGTAACTGAAGCCAAATCTGATTATTCAAACATTTGGTAAGTGTTTACTAAGGTCTGTTGGATTCTACTGCATGTCTAGTCTTATTCAAAGGGGAACATAAAGTTATTTTAAATAAATGAATAACTTTAATGCAGGTTTACTGCCTAGCATGGTATAATTATAACAAACAGTTCTTTCTTGTTCTCAGGGGGACCAGTGTCTGCCCAGTGAGTCACTGCTATACCAAATAGAATTACATTTTGTTTTCAGCTGGAATCATGCCTTTAAGAATCAGATCACAACACTACAAGGTCAAGCAAAGAATCGAGCAAACCCCAATCGGAGTGAAGTCCAGGCAAACCTTTCTCTGTTCCTAGAGGCAGCTAGTGGCTTCTATACTCAGGTGAGTTCTGCATTGTGTAACAGTTTTCCTAGTACTAGCGGTAAATATTCTGCTCTTGATATGCATCTTTGTTTCACTTGCACTTTTGCATAATCACTACGTGCACCAACCAGGAGTTGATCTTATAATCGCAAGTGAATACAAATGTCCAAAATTGTTTACCATAGGACCTTTAAAAAAAGTACTGTACTCTCAGGTTGATGTTTTGTTTTTTACGTTGAAGGTATAACTATATGAACAGTAAAGGGTTAATGACAGCAGAGCATTACTGAAACAGCAGAGGTCAGTCAGTTGCAAATGGCATTAGAGCAAATGTGAGTTTATATATATGAGTATAATCATTGTGAAAATAACTGTGAAAGCTAGGCATGGTGACACACTCTTGTAATCCCAGCACTAAGGAGGCCGAGGCAGAAGTATCTCCAAGAGTTTAAGCTTGGGTTACACGTACTGAGTTCAAGGCCAGCCTAAATTGCATAACAAGACCAAAAGACTCCCCCCCCTCCAAAGTAACAGTTATGTTGTGGCAGGTTAAAAAAATAGCCAAAATTTGTAACATCAAATGAGTTTTTCACATATTACTCCTTTTGTCACATTTATTGTGACCTTGAAATGTTTTTGAAGTACATAAATGGAGTAACTTTTCCTCATTTTGAATAATGCTATTCATCACTGTCACAGATTTTCTCTTTTTCTGTTAAATTCTCATATAATAATTTCTGTATCAGGCATGGCAAAAGAATAAATAAGTTTTATCTCTGGAATTTTCTTTAATCTTTTAGAAAACTCTCATTTCATTTATTTATAATTCAAATGCAAATTAAATATATGAAATTAGCATCTTAAAGCCAGGCGTGGTGGCACACGCTTTTAATCCCAGCACTCGGCTGAGGTAGGAGGAGCCTTGTGAGTTCAAGGCTGGCTTGGGCTACAATGGGAGCACAAGGCCAGCTTGAGCTACATAGTGTGACCCTGTCTCAAAACAGTAGGGCTGGGAGTTGGGCTCAGCGGCTTAAGCACCTTTCTGGCAGGCGCGAGGTTGTGAGTTCAATCCCCGGTGCTGGAAAAAAAAAAAAAAAGAAAGAAAGAAATTAACGTCTTAAGAACATTTTCAGGCTCTCGTACTTGACCTTTGGCCAGTTCTTCCAATGTTACTTGTCACCTACTGTATTTTGGTTTTATTTTTGTTTTATCATGTCTTTGAAGAAAAAGAAAAGAATCTCTAATGGAAGATATCAAATAGTTGTCATCTTTCAGAGATTACTTATACTTTATTTAGATCAAAAAATGTTTATCACAGTTCATCACTGAAAGCCGTCAAGTAAAGTTCTTATTCTCAAAATTCATCTTCAAATTTATGCCAAGTGTTAGCAGTGTAAGTTGATACTTGGAGAGGGTTTACTTTCAGAAAGAGGCATTGGTGTACCAATAAGTAAGCAGATGTTAGAAACTTACTCATTCTGCATATGTCTGTTGAAAGCGTATTGTTTGTAAGGCACAATATGAGGTACTAAGAACACAGAAATATGACATAGAATATTTACCTTCAGGGAAATATCTAGTCTACATGAAAAGATGGATACAGTATAGCTGTCTTTTGTCTCCTGACTATAAAAATAATGCATATTAATTTGAGGTAACTTCAAAATTATACGAAGTCTGAAACTTTTTTAGTTTATTCCCACATTCGGGATAAATCACTACTTTTTGTTGTTGTTGTTACCTAAGACCTCACACATGCTAGGTAAGTGTTTTATTCCTGCGTTCCATTCCCTCCCCTCTTTAAATTTCATTTTGAAACAAAATTTTGGCAGTTGCCTAAACCGGACTCAAATTGTAAATCCTTTTGCCTCAGTCTCCCAAGTAGCTGTGATGATAGGCATGTACCACTACACCAAGCTTTTCAGGATAAATTACAACATTAATACATCCTTACAGTGTTTTTGTGCTTTTTTATGGTTACGGCCACACTTAATGTTTGCTTTATAAACACAACATAAGCTTCTGCTTATTAAACATTTTGATGAACATCTTTGTATGTAAAGCATTGCTCTAATACTGAATTATTTCCTGAAGACCAGTTCTTTAAATTGAAATTATTAGATTAGTAAAAGTTTAAAAAGTTTGGATATATATTATTGTTTTCCCAAAAGGTCATCATTTATAACATTTTCAGTTAATTTCTTCTGTTGTGCCTTTACTTTATTTAGAGCTTTTTGAAGCAAAGAAGTTATCTCAGTTTTTCTTTTACTACATATTTTTTCCTTTGTGCATAGCTCAGTGAATGTTTTAAAATGATGATGATAATCACGTCTGAGCCAGGTGTGGTAGCACACGCCTATAATCCCATTACTTGGGAGTCTGAAGCAGGAGGATTGCTGCAAGTTTGAGGCCCAGCCTGGGTTATATAGTGAATTCAAGGCCAACCTGGGCTATATAGTGAGACCTGTCTCAAAAAAACCAAAAATTTTAAAGAATAATTACATCTGAAGGAACAAGCAGGCATTATAATTCAAATCTTAAAGTTTATAAACAATACTAGTGTCCTACAATAGACTAATGGTTAAATAATTTATGGCATAACATAGAAGGGAAATATGAAACTTAAATATCATGAATTTTTTTAAGATGAGAAAAATATTCCTATAATTGAGGGAAAAATAGCAGTATAAAAGTACACATAATTTTGACTATATTGAGTAGTTTCAGTTCAGTGAAATATTGACACAAGCGGTACTTCTGCCCATTTACTGCTTTCATCTGTGTTCTTTAAATTCCCAAGTTCTTATACTTGAACAGATTATATAACATTGCAGTTGATTTCAGTTTCTGAAACATAGTCCAATTTTAAAATTCTAAAACTTCAGTCTTGTTTCTGATTCAGGTCTCTTTTCCTTCTCCATGTGTAGTGAAAAGTAGAACTGGGAACATAACTGCAGCAGGAGAAGCAGGAGATAGTTCAGCTGGAGAGAAAGCGAATGTGTTGGAGGGAAAGGAAAGGCATCCATCTCTGCAGTACATTTTTTATAGTAGCCATTATAAAGGTTGATTTATCATCTTGAAAATGATTCTTCTTTTGCTGGCCATTGGGGCGCACACCTTTAATCCCAGCTGAGGTAGGAGGAACATTGTGAGTTCGAGGCCGACTTGGGCTACAACGTGAGTGCAAGGCCAGCCTGAGCTACATGGTGCTACCCTGCCTCAAAAAACTAGGGCCGGGAGTTTGGCTCAATGGCTTAAGCGCCTGCCTGGTAGGCGTGAGGTTGTGAGTTCGATCCCTGGTGCCACAAAAAAAAAAAAAAAAGAGAGAGAGAGAAAGAAAATGATTGTTCTTTTTATGTGACTAGACAGCGGTAAAGCAAAACAAATCTGCAAAGAAAGGAAGCAAGAATTATAATTTATTCGGGTGTCACGGTAACTATAAAAGTATTTTATAAACAGCTGAGTAATAAAATTCAGATTTCTCAAAAATTATTTTATTTAATTTCAAAGTTAATTTTTTGAAGTTTCTTTGATTAGCATTGACTCTTCTCTACCTGCATTTCACAGGCAGTTGTTCACAAGTTGTGACAGCTGTAGGATAAGCATCAATAAGCTGCTTTATTCTCACAATGTGTTAATTTAGACTTTTCAAGTATCAACATTAATAGGATCTTTCCCTTGTATTTTTATGTTGTCATGGTCTTGTCATTGAAAGGTAATGATATACTACTAACAGTACTGTTCCATACCTCTTTCTTGGTTACATTTTGTGCAGATTAGGTCCCAGATTGAGGAAGTAGACCAATTCCAGATAATTGCATGACCTCATAGGCCAAAACGAGTTTGGAATTTTAGAATTCAGTGTTAACTTCATGCTATTGGCAAGTAAGCAAAGGAGTAACATGCTCAAATTTGCATGTTTAAAAGATTATTCAGGATTTTGAGGTAAGGAATGAAAGATAGGATACTTCTGTAGTTGTAGAAAGAAATGGAGCTTTGAAGTATGGCTAAAAGGACTTCCTACATCTGTGAAATCAGTAAAAGATGGTGAGTCAAGGCTGATAATTAGAAGAGCAACTAGACGGCTGTCTCGTTTACTACTAAGGGAATCACCAGGGGAAAGCAACTGTATTCATCTTAAGAGAAATGCCTCTTTGACATTTAAGAGATGTCCGGTAGGTATAGTACGAAAACATCTGACTTATCAGATGCATACAGGTTTGGCACAGGAGGAGTCACTAATGCAGTAAAAAAATTCAAGGAGAGTTACTTTGGATCCCAGAAGGAAAGCATTTTAATCCTGTTGGGTACTGGTGAAAAGTCAGGTGAGATTTTTAAAAGTGATCAATTAGATTTGAAAACATGGAAGTCATTGATGAACTTAATGAGTACCATATTTCCTCATTTCTGGTATTTTTTCATATTTAACATCTGGAATAGAGGTAGGTTTGCAACAGACTTCAGACACCAACACTAATATGACTAATGGCAACTCACCAGTTAATTGCAGTTTTTTCTCTCAGTGTTATATAAAATAGTGGTTCATCTTATAATTTATGCTATCTTGGATTTAATGAAAAGTAACTTCAGCAGTTTGGTAGGAATGGAAGTCTGATTGGAGTGGATTGAAAAAAGGCTGGTTTAGTCAGGCGTGGTGGCACACGCCTTTAATCCCAGCATGTGGGAGGCCGAGGTAGGAGGAACGTTGTTAGTTCGAGGCCCGGCTTGGGCTACAATGTGAGTGCAAGGCCAGCCTGAGCTACATAGTGAGACCCTGCCTCAAAAAACTAGGGCCGGCGCGGCACCGGCGCGTGGGCTTGGAATCGGGGACAAACACTAACACCACCACCACCACCACCACCACCACCACCCCACCCCCCTACCCCCGTAAGCAACCTGCTG
>RJWM01011543.1:0-59109 GCA_004363535.1 Dasyprocta punctata
GCAGAACAGACACATACATTGTGATGCATTACTGAAATACAAAGTTGTACTGTGATGAAAAGGAATAAATTCCAATCACAGGTCACCAAAACAAAGACCCACTGCAAACAGAATGTGGAGCGAAAGATACTCCAGAAGGATTTGCAGATTGTGATATCATTTCATATAGTTCAAAAAGGAAACAATGTATCATAACAGTGTGAATCTAGGACACTGCTGAACTGAAAAGTGAAAAGGAAACAAAACGAATCTTGTTTTTAGTGCTGTGTCTGTGTATGTGCGGTAAAACTACAAAGAGACAGCAAGGGACCTGAGGGATATAGCTCAGGGGCTATATCCCTCATACACAAGGCCCTGGGTTCAAATCCCCAGTAACGAAGACAACAAAAAAAGAGAGGAAGCATGAGAAGAAAAAAAAAAGAGCGAAATATAAAAAATTCAGGATAAAGTGGCCTGGGAAGGAGGCAGAGGGAGAGGTGGGAAAGTACCCGAATGCACTAGTGTTTTGTCTTGATGAGGATTCATGGATGTATGTGAGGCAATCACAGCATGTAACTGTTAAGCATTGTGCTTTAGATACTTAATTCTTTTACCAACCATTTTGCAAGTTAAGAAAATACAGAGCAAGTGAGTAAACAACAGGTACTTGATTCCTGGCCAATGCTGCACCAAATTCCAAGGGGAGAGCATACTGTCATTTATACTGGGAGGGCGGGCAGGCGCGGGGAGACCCAGGAACGTGAAGAATGAGTGCAGCAGGCACGGGTGGAAGCACAGATAAGGCCAGGGAGCCACAGCACACGAAGACTCTGCTGCCTTTTCGATTTAAGGATTGAGATTCCAACCACAGGAGGACCTTCTACATGCTTTCCTCATAGTTCCTGGTTACTTTTGCTTGTCATGTAAATGCAAGTCATGGCAAGCTCCCCCTGACTGTAACAAGTCATTCCTAGGGACCATGAAGAGTTCAAAGTGAGCTAACTTTTCTAACATACATGAAAAGCTTTGTGTTAATAGTAATCTGTGTAAAGAAGGAAGATAAAAAGAAGGAAGGCAAACAGGGATTTGAACTGTGGTATTACCTTTTTTAAAATCTGCTAGTTAATAAAGTTTTTTTGCTTTGGAAAACCTTGACCAAATGGATTTTTAAAAACCCCATTTATTAGCTGGGCGCGGTGGCACACGCCTGTTATCCCAGCACTTGGGAGAATGAGGCAGGAGGGTCCCGGTGTGTTTAAGGCCAGCCTGGAGCTACACAGTGAGTTCAAGGCCGGCCTGAACTACATAGCAAGACTGTCCCAAAAAAACACACAACAACCCTCTTCCCAATATATTTTAAAGAATACGGAAACATTTAAAAAACTAACCACAAAGCAGATACTAAAGTCTTCACTTCCAGATAGTAGTTTCTGAAAAGGCAACCATCTGATGCTTCCTTGTCACTGAGACCACAACAAAAACACTCATCACAATTTGGCCATTAGGAACATGCTTAGTAAAAGGTTCCGAGCTTTTAAACATAAATATGCCTGTTAGAGAACTATGTGGGTTCAAACTTCTATGAGGAAAATTGAAAAAGTAAAAAACATTTTTCCTGCAATTTAGAAGTCTAGAGCTAAGAATAATAAAATGAGATTTCTGCAACATAAAGCAAAAAGTTTTATCTCCAAACAAGAAACTCTCATACAAAAAGAAACAAAGCAGTATGCTTGATCTGTGCCTAGGAAGCAAAACCATGCTACCAGGACAAGATTCCCAACACTCAGAAAACAGCAGCCTGTGACTCACAAATCCAGTAAGAAGCTGTCCCTTTCTTCTGGATCTACTAAGAAGCAAGAAAAATACTTGAAAACCCACCACTGACTACAATCTGCCATCTCACAATTTGTTACTGAAAGCTGCCGGACCACAAATAAATCCGAGGATAAAGGAGTCACTGTGCGAGGGGGCCTGCTTGCCCTCCCTTCCCGCAAAGCGAGGCTGAGAAAGAAAGGGGGACACACACAGAGGGACTCACATGGCCTTTCAATCTCTCCCACTTTTTCACAGCCTGGATCCACATGCTCTGGAGCACCTGAACCGGCTTCATACCTCTGCAGATGAAGGGCTCTACCTCCCAGGCTGCTTGCCCATTTCCACCACGCCACGTGGTTACGTAAGGCGGATACAATAGTGGCCCACATTCCCAGCAAATCCTGTTGTCATCCTGCACAGAGACACATCCATACAGCGCGGAGGCCGAACACTCTGAAAAGCACCGCTTGTGAGGCAGAGAGAAAGTGGTCTGGATTTGTTATCACTTTTGGCAGCGTTCTTTGCCTCCCTCTTTCCCGTGCAATGAACTAGACTGGAGCAGCTTTATTAAATAGAGGATTTTTTAAAAGGTAGTACAACAGTTCAAATCCCTATTTGCCTCCCTTCTTTTCATCTTCCTTCTTTACACAGAGTGATCCACACTTTGAGCAGAACTTACTAAGCACAGCTGGCGGTCCACATCCACACTGAAGTCCTGCAGCTGAGACACAACCAAGCAAGACTGCAGAGTTTTTAAAAATCTGTCTACGGTAAACATGTGCAGACTTGCCATTAGTTCCTAATACAATTATTTTCAGAGTGTTTACTTTGCATTGAGTATTAAAAAGAACCTAAAGATATTTTAAAACATTATAGGACATATGCAGATATGCCATTTTATGAGGGACTTTAAGCTTCTGCTCTTTTTTGGGGGGCCATCTGGGGGGGTCTTAGAAACCTCTCTCTCTAGGGCCTGAGGGGTGACTGAATGGGACACTTTAGAGCAATACGATGGAAAGGAATATTTAGCAAGTACTTATTTATAGAATCTCCCATAAATACAGTAACACACACACAAAGCATAAGCTAGCTGGAAATAAATCGGTAGTGTTTCAGATAATCTGAACTGCTAATGTCACATGGAAACTAAAAAACATGAAGACAGAATGTTTCGCCTTCCTGGAGATAACCAGGGGAAGCTGAGACGTGGGCAGTCGGTGCAGCCTGGAGCCAACTCAGGGGCAGAGGGCTTGCTCAACCAGATTCTGCCTTTTTCCTAAACCTGCAGTAAACTCAGCAGATAACAGAACTACAAGGAGCTCGGTGACCTCTGTGTCTCTGTCTGTTCCACTTGGAGTGAAGGCAGGGTTAGGAGGCTAGAAATGCAAAGTTTAATCTCAACATCTGGCAAAGATTGCACGGCAGGAGAGCTGAGGCTGGGATTTCAGAAGCACGGTCCTGGGGACCCCGGGCACCCTCACCATCACAGCATCTGCTATGTATCGGTCTGCACGCTGAGTGCACCATCTGGTTTGAGATTGGCATATACAGAAATTTGGACCTTGATATACAGACTATAAGGGAAGCAGCTTGAAGCAGCAGTAAGAAAGTGAATTTCAAAACCACAAGATCTAGGGTGCAGTCCTTGTTCTGTCACTTAGCTGTGGGGCTTTAGAGACGTATCCTTCTTTATAAAACAGGGATAAAGCCTAACACTCCTCACACGACCAAGGTTAGCAAGAAACGAGGCAACCCCCACACAGCACCTGTGCTGAGGAAGAACTCGAAAATGGCCACATCTCTCCCTGGCATTCTGCCACAGTAATTTCTATGTAGCGTTCTTCATAAGTGTTACAATCACTAAAGGGGGCAGGATGGAGAGTGAACAATCTTATGTTTCACATGCTACACTGCAGAGCACAGGAGGAGGAAGGAGGACCCTTGGCAGCTAAGTGGGTATGCAGGCCCTGTCCTGGGCTGTATGGACCTGTGCAGGCTGCACACTCACCAACCAGACCAGCTAGGAGCTGTGCACGGAGCCCCAGGGGCACTAAGCAGGAAGATCCGGGCATCTGGGGGAGCAGTCCAGCCAGCTCACTTCTTAGAGAATCCTTAGCAAAACACTTGATCCTACCTAAAACTCACAGGTGTCCTAGAATTTAAGAATTCCTGTGATTTCCAAGAGTCACAGTTTCTGGCAATACTCTTTCATTGTGGAAAAAAAATCCCATGAAACAAAATTTATTATCTTTACCATGTCTAAATATATAGTTCAGCAGTTGGTAGATGTGTTAGTCAGCTTTGAGTCACTGTGACAAAAATACATGACAAATCAATTTAAAAGAGGAAGGTAAGCCGGGCGTGGTGGCGCACGCCTTTAATCCCAGCACTCGGGAGGCTGAGGTAGGTGGAGCGTTGTGAGTTCGAGGCCAGCTTGGGCTACAACAGGAGCGCAAGGCCGGCTTGAGCTACATAGTGCGACCCTGCCTCAAAAAGCCAGGGCCGGGAGTTTGGCTCAGTGGCTTAAGCGCCTGCCCTGGCAGGCGCAAGGCTGTGAGTTCAATCCCCGGTGCCGCAAAAAAAAAATAAATTAAAAAAAAAAAAAAAAAAAGAAGAAGGATTTATTTTGGCTCATGGTTTCAGAGGTTCCAGTCCATGGTCAGCTGTGGGCCTGAGGTGAGGCAGAACAACCGAGGTGGAAGGGTACAGTATAATAAAGCTGCTCATCTTAAGGCAGCAAGGAAACAAAGAAGGTTGGGTGACCATAAAAGAGAGCCAGAGAGGAGAAGTCCAGGGACACGACATACCCTTCAAAGACACATCCTTAGAGGCCCACTTCTTCCTACAGGCCAACCTCCTGTTTCCAACACTTCCCAATAATACAATCAAATATGAATTTATCAGTGGATCCATCCATTGATGAAATTAGGGTCCTCTGTATCCAATTACCTACCAATAACACCCTCACTCAGAACACATGAGACTTTTGGGGAACATTTTAGAACTAAATCATAAAGGTAGGGTTTGAATCTCTGTGTGTCCCCAAACTGTGTTGTAACCTAAGACCCAATGTGACAATATTAAGAGACAGGGCCTCTAGAAGATAACTTAGTCAAAAAGAAGGGAACTAGCTAGGACCTTTTTCCCTTTGTCACCATCGGGTGAAGACGCAGTGTTTATCCTTCTGGCTCTTCTGCTCTGTGAGGATGCATCAACCAGGAATTATCTTGGAAGCAGAGCATAGCTGTCACCAGGCAACAAATTGGCTGGCATTTTTGGGGTTTTTATTAGCACTTGGACTTGAACCTAGGACCTTCTCAGTGAGTTACATACTCAGCCCTTACTTTTCAATTTTTATATTGAGACAGAGTATTGCTAAGTTGCCTAGCGTGGGCTCCAATTTGTGGTCTTTCTGACTCAGCCTCCTTGAGTGGTGGAATCACAGCCAAATGCCATCTCTCCCCATTCTGCTTGCATCTTGCTCTTGGACTTCACAGCCTCCAGATCTATGAGTAAATAAATTTATACTCTTTATAAATGAACCACTTTTGGGTACTTTGTTACGGCAGCAGGAAAGAACTAACCAAGCGTATTCACACTGCTCTGCAACCAATCTTCAGAACTCTTTTCACCTTGCAAAACTGAAACTCTGTACCCATTAAACAACTGCTCACATCTCTCTCCACCCCCATCCTGACAACCATTACTTACTATTTGATTCTATGACTCTGAATACATTGGATATCTCATATAAGTGGAATCAAACAAATCTGCCTGCCTGTGACCTAGTTTATTTAACACAATGTCCTCAAGCTCACAAGTCAAAACTTCCTTTTGAAGGCTAAATTAAAAATAGTCAACCATAAACATATCACACGTCTCATGAATCCATTCACCCTACAATGACCACTTGGGTTACTTTCACCTCCTGGCTACTGTGACTAATGCTCCTTTAAACATGGGTGCGGAACTATGCCATCATTAATTTTCCACATATTCATCCAACCAACACTTACAAAACGCAATGTGCTAGGAGCCAAATCAGAATCAAAGCCAGGCATGGTGGCTCACGCCTCTAATCCCAGCACTCGGGAGGCTGATGGAGGAGGATCATTGTGAATTTGAGACCAGTCTGGGCTACAAAGTGAGTTCAAGGCCAGTCTGAACTGCATAGTGACATCCTGTCTCAAAAAGTAGAGCCAACGATCTAGCTCAGTGGTGTAAGCGCCTGCCTGGCAGGCGTGAGGTTGTAAGTTGGATCTCCGGTACCAAAAAAAAAAAAATCAGAATCAATTCAGCACTGCCCTGAGGAAGCTCAAGAGCCAACACCTGATCCAGTCAGGAGGGTTCTGGAGAGCAGAGGACCCTGGAACAAGGTTTGAGAGGAGAAAGATGGGGGAAGCGGGGTTCAGGGCCCAAAGGACAGCACAGAGCGCAGGCTGACAAGCGAGGAGGGGAAGCAGAGAAAGGCATGGAACAACTGCAGCCTGTACCCACTGGCACTCCAGGCAGCGGCATAGCAAGGACACTGGGTGGGCAGCTGTCTCCATGAGATTTTTTTTTTTTTTTTCTAGTGACAGGGTCTCACTATGTAGTGCAAGCTAGCCATGAACTCGCTTAGGTAACCCAGGCTGGTTTCGAACTCACAGCGATCCTCCAGCCGCAGCCTCCTGCATGCTGGGAGGCTGCAGAGGCTGCAGTGGCCACAGAGGCTGTGCACCACGCCTGGCTCCATGAGAAGAAGATCTTAACAGTGTAAAGAAGAACCTTCTCAAAAATGCCCGACTCCTCTACTCATACATTCCGGCCATACGCCTGGCCTGAAGGATGGAGACAACTGACCCTAACTCACGGCCCACAGGTAGTCACACAGTTCAGTGGGGACATGGGGCAACTCGGCACAAGTGGAACAGCAGATAATACACCAGGAGCATTCATTCAAATATGCCTTGATTGCCCGGGATGTGTCGGACACCACGGCAGATGCTGAGGAAAACATACCAAAGTCCTTTCCTCACGGGCAGGGCTTTAACAGAGGAAAGACAATAAACACACGGACACGTATCTTGGGAAGCAGAGTGATGGGATGTGAGAGTAGAAAGAATTAACGGTAAGAAAATTTTAATAACTCTCCAGAAAGAGAAAGTGGCAAGTGCAAAGGAGGGTGAGAAATAAGCTCACTGCTTCTACAAAAGAGAAAGGGCCATGTGGGTCTGAGGCGGGCTGAGTCTGAAGGGTTAATACCCAGCACACAAACCATGAAACTGGTCAGAGACTTCACCCCCGGACACCAAGGTGCCCTTCTGCCCCCCTACTGGCCTGCAGAGACCGGCACGGTTGGGTGGCGTGGTGTGAGGACACAGCGGGCAGTGGCCGCAGAGGCTGTGCAGAGTAAACTGGGGCCTGCGAAGGAGCTGAAGAGCTGCAGCCCGAGGGAGCAGCAGCGGGCGGTGGACTATGTCTTCTACCTCGCTGTGCAACTAGCGGCTCGCGGCCCGTCAGAAGGCCCCAAAGACCTGCAAGGGCTGCTGCAGATGGAGCCACAAACCAACCAAGCCAAGGAGCTCAAGTGGCTCACTGACAAAGCCACCAAGACAGATGGCCATGGTTGGAGGCATGGCCCTGGGTGTGGTGGGACTGACTGGGCTCATCAGCCTTGCTGTGTCCACGTCCAAATCGTGAAGGGAACCGCACCTGCTCCCCTGCCAGAGTCCAGGGGGCCGCTAGACAAGGGAGCTTCAACCCTTGCAAGCCCTTCCCTGTCCTCCCCTGCACTCCTGTCACTGTCCTCTACTGTCATTGGCCTTCAACTTCCACACCCCTGAGGCCTGGGCTTTAGCCCTGAGTCGCAAGCTTTGGGGTTAGTATAAATAAAATTGAGCCCAGGCTTGGGAACAATTAAAAAATAAATTTAAAAAAAAAGTGAAACTGATTGCGTAGGCACAAATTGTTAACCAAGGCTGGGAGGTCTGGGGCAGAAGGAGGAGACACCAACCACAGGGAGGGGCGTACTCCCACAGAGTTCTGCACGAGCTCCCAGCTAAGACTGACCACTCTGTGGGGTGGGTGGCATTCAATGTGCAGGGAACAGCTTGTTCAGAACCAGAAGCGATAACCTGCAGGGTGTGTCTGAGACACAGTGAGTAGTCAGAGAGGCTGGGGATAAAACCACACGCAGGATTCCACATTCTCATCACGGGCAATGAACGTGTCAACATATCTTCATCTACAGTTTGAGAGCTTGAGAACACATACCTGCCCAGAAACTGGAAGACAAGATGGTTATGAGAACTGGAAAAGAAGGAAGTCATTACTGTTTAGCAGGGCACTACACCAGAGCGCTCCCACACAATTCTTCACTGAATGCCCACATGCTGTGAGTTCGCCACTGTCCTCCTTTCACAAATACAGAAGAGGCCAGAGGATTTACACAGCTACTACCACTGCTAGAGACTGGATCGGAGGCTAACACCTGACTCCAAGTCCAATTCCTTTTCAAAGAAGGGAGAAAAGGGAGGAAGGAGAAACAAGTGAAAAAAGAATAGGGGTGTAGCTCAGTGGTATAGTACACGCCTAGCATGCCCAAGACCCTGGATTCAACCCCCAGCAATGACAAAGAAAGACAGGTAGGGAGAGAGAGAGAAGACGGGATAGGAAAGGAAGGAAGAGGGAAAGAGGGAAAAGATAGGAAAGGGGAAGGGAAGAAAGGAAGCATCAAGTTTCCTATGGATCAGAAACTCGGGAGGACATCATCCAATAAATAGCCAAAGCTTTTCTGCCTGAAGTTTCCCTCTAGTATTTTTGCTGTACCTGCTTTATCATTTTGGAAGACAACTCCAAAATTATCATTTATCAAATTTATCATCTGTACAAATGATAGCTAGGCAAAGCCTGTCTCTGTAGTTGTCAATGGGACTCCAGGGTCCCTCTGTCTGGCCCTAGGGAATTAGTCTTAATTGCTGTGAAGAATTTAGTTAAAAGTCTACTCACTGGACTTAATTTTGAGACAACTATCAAGTTAATGGGAGCTGTTCCCCCCACACACACAGAAGGCAGAAAATATTTCAACTATTCCTCCTAAAATAAGTGACTTTTAACATTATAAACCAAGTCTTTGGTTCTTTTTTTTTTTGTGGCACTGGGGATCAAACTCACAACCTCATGCCTGCCAGACAGGTACTTAAGTCACTGAGTCAAACTCCCAGCCCTAGTTTTTTGAGACAGGGTTGCACTATGTAGCTCAGGCTGGCCTTGCACTCATGTTGTGGCCCAAGTTGGCCTCGAACTCACAATGCTCCTCCTACCTCAGCCTCCCGAGTGCTGGGAAGTCTTTGGTTCTTTGGCTGCCCGGCACTTAACTGTGATCTCTTCCACCTTAAAACCTTGAGAGCAGTAAACTAGTTGCCTGTGAACTAAACAACCACTTCTGCAATGTTTACAGTAAAGGGTTTTGATCTACAAATAAAGGCTGTTGTGGTTTATTCCACATTCACAAGTATTTCACTTTCAAATGTGATTAGAACATTACTGGCGGCACCTGACCCTCCCTTCACTGCTTCACAATGGACACTGCCTGGCTAGATCTAAATTTAAAGAAGAAAGCTATTTATGGAAGTTCATGAGGGTGTTTCTGACAGCTTATAAAAATTAGACTAGATCTGAGTCTGACCACTGAGGTATATCAGGGTGACTGAGCTTTTGTTTTCAGTGTTTTTTTTTTAAAACGCCATCGTCCAAAATTTAGCTGTAGTGAATTTTGTTTATATTTAAATAATAAAGAATTGGAGGTGATCACAGTAGACCAGGGGGCACAATTTGTAATTCTAAAAGCAATTGTGCATTTAGACTTCGAGGACCGATTCCAGCCAAAACTGCTCCTCAACTCACCCTGAGCATGGGCCCCCACTCGATTCCACCACCACTCGGTAAAAACAAGGAGGAGTTCACTCATTTCAGTGAGGCAAATTCCCAGGAAGCATCACGGGAGCTGGAGCTGCCGTAAACCCCTGGCACCGCTCCCTATCACAGGGGCTTTGAGCTCTGGAGGCCACCACACACACGGGCCCACGCTCAGCCCCTCACACACTCCAAGCTCTGTGACCTGCAGCAGTCCACTTGGTGAGGCTCAAAGAGGGCTTAAGATCCCTCCCTATCAGAACTGCAGAGATGTAAAAAGGGATTCTTGTACAGTCTTTGGTGCCCATCACAGAACAAGCAGGCTCCGTGACCAACACTGCAGCAGCCGCACCGGGGGCCTCTCCCAAGGGGGAAGACTGCTTTCTCTTTCTTTCAGAAGAGCCCTGAGAATACTCTACTGTAGAACTCAAAAGTTTGAAAACATATCCACCCAAAAATCTGTACTCAAATGCTGTCCCTAGCAGCATTGTTTATAGTAACAAAAAGTAGAAACAGCCGAAGTGTGTATCAATGGATGACAGGGTAAACAAAATGTGACACGCGCATGTTAATAAGCTGCTGTGAAAAGAAATGAAGTACTAACACATACTATAACATGGGTCAGACTTTGACCTGTAAGTTTAAAAAATCCACGTGTGAGAGGACAAATGCTGCATAATAGCATGTGTGTGAAATGCTACAAAGGCAAATCCAAAGAGACTGAAAGCAGGGGCTGTCTAGGACCACAGGAGCTTGGGGGCAACTGGGGAGTGACTGATAATGGGCAAGGGGTTCCTTCAGTGGTGATGATTTGCACAACTCTGTGACTCTGTAAAAACCACTGACTGCCTGCTTCCGCTGTACGGTATGTAAATTATAACTAAATGTAAGGCTTTTTCTTTTGTTTTTAAAGAACATATCATAGCTTCTATACCCTGCTCAAATTCACGCTCTACCACATACATGGGCAAATTACTTCACTACTCCTCACCTCAGTTCCTCCCTCTACAAAGCAGACTGTAATAAGACCCATCTCTGTAAGGCTGTTGTGGTAATTTAGACAAGGCATATACAAAATTAAAGCAGTGCCTGGTGCATAGTAAGCACTCAATTAACCTTAGCCATTATCAGTATCATAATCACTAAACTCTAGCCAGGGGTAGTGGTACCTGCGTGCAATCCCATCACTCAGGAGGCTGAGGCAGAAGGATTGCCACAAGTTTGGGGCCAGCCTGGGTTCCACAGTGAGTTTAAGGTCATCCTGGAGTACAAAGCAAGACCCTGCCTCAAGAAAAAAAGAAAACAAAACAAAACAACAACAACAACAAAACTATGAGACTCATTTAATTGGTGGAAATCATAAAAAGGTGGCAGAGGATAGATTCTAACCCAGGTCAGTGTGGTTATAAAGTCTACCTTCTTTCCACCATAAAACCTTACCTCTGCAACTAAATGCCTATCACAGCCTGCAACATCTACTGGTGACTGGTCCCTGGCCATTGAACCAAAGATAATTCCATGGCTTTTAGTGTTTGGGCGTCAGACCAACCATAGCTTCCCCACTCTGACAGCTCAGAACATGTTAACAAGCTTCAAGGCTCCTTCCACGAACCACTGGCCTGGATCCAGCCAAGGCAGCTTAGGAACTCCTTCGCAGTGCCTTGGTAAGGAGAAGGCTCAGAAAGCGAGTTGGGTCAGATCATGTTTCTGCACCATCCTCCCCGGTAGTCAGTTTACACACACATACCCAAATTCCCTACCTGATGAACCTCTGAAAACACGCATGTTAAAAAAGAAAAAAAGCCTAAAACACAGCATCACTGATGGTTAGCAATACGCCAAACACTGCAAAGTCTGAGTCCTCTTCAAACCTGGCCTAGATGACTCCTTCCTTTTTCCACATCTGAAAATATAAAGTTTGAGAAACTTGCTTAACCCTACAGCTAATAGAGGGCTGTTTGCTCATACTTTGACTACAGATCTGCTTAAGGCCAATTTTCCTAAGATAGGAGGGAAAAACAAAATCAGCGACAATTACATTTAAGAACTCTATATTCGTAGTTCTGAGACTAAGCTATAATTTAGGCCATTCTTATTTGTAATTACAAAGAAGCCATTAATAAGCCAGAAAAGAAGGTGCTAATTTGGCAACAAAGACACAGCCCTGACCTGTGATTTTTCATATGACTCAACCCAAATAACATTAAAACATAGCTTCGCTTTTAAAAAACAAATACACTTATAAATCACCACCCCATAACAGATACCAAGATAAGGAAAATTATAAACTGCTTTGTCAAAAGACAGGTTAGAAAACCAATTATTAGAATTGCTCAGCTAAATGCTACTAGCAGGGTTGGCCCTGTATGACACACAAGGTAAACTGTCTCTCCCAGACCTGCCGGGACATCAGAGATGAGAAGAGAGACACTCAAAGTCCCTGCCATATGTTAATGAGCCCGGTTAATCCCATAAAACCAGTGTGCCTACACACAGAGGCTTGAGCCTCCCAGACACAGCTTTCCACTTGGAGGGCAAACGCAGGAACTCGGAACCTCACCTTAGGGAATGAACCACTAACCAGCGCAGAGCTGGTTAGAAACGCAGAGCTCACAGCCTACCATGGCCCTAGCTGTAAGAATACACAGTCTACAACTGACTTTAGCCAAAGGCTGCGCACTAAGAGAATGAATTTGAACTACAGCACTTTGTGAAGACCAGCATATTGAAGTTGCAAAAGCACTGCCTACTGATAGCAGCATCTTCCCCTCTCCCCAAACCTTGGCCTGTAAACCACCAGACATATGGGGCACTGAGCAAATGACATGTGGCTACTGACACTGTGGAACTGGACATTTAATTGTATTTAATTTAAATCTGTAAACAGATCCCAGCACTCGGGAGGCTGAAGTAGGCGGAGCATTGTGAGTTTGAGGCCGGCTTGGGCTACAACGCGAGCGCAAGGCTGGCCCGAGCTACATAGTGCGACCCTGCCTCAAAAACCCAGGGCTGGGAGTTTGGCTCAGCGGCTTAAGCGCCTGTCTAGCAGGTGCGAGGTTGTGAGTTCGCTCCCCGGTGCCGCAAAAATAAATACATAAATAAAAAAATAAATCTGTAAACAGTGCAGGGTTGGGGTGGGGGTTGTTGCAAGTTAAAGGCCAGCCTGGGCCTATCATGAGCTCAAGGCCAACCTGAACTACGTAGCGAGACTGTCTCAAAAAAAGAAAAGAAAAAAGACAAGACAAAATAAGTAGCCATATTGACTATATAACTGGTTAACCATATTTCTGTCAGATATTTAAGCAATTCCAAAGTTTTTGCTATTATAATACATACCACAGCAAACATGGGCATATAGCATCCCACCTTACTTCCAAATTTAGTTAGATCAAAAAGCATTAGAGATTTCTAAACCCTTTTAAAATAACATCCTACTTCTAAAAGATTCTAGCAATTTATAGTATGACATTCATGAGCCAAATACCAATTCTTAGATCACGTTTCTCATACCATTTTCGGAAAGACAAAAAGACTACTTATTTTCAGAAACAGAACTTATTTTTATATATAAATACTTAGGATCTTTGGAGTAGTCTTAACATTTTTCCTGCAAGGAAAAAAAAAAAGATTGTGAACTTATGTAGGCAAGGAAGTAAAACCGAGACTAATGATCCTTTGAAAACACACATTTAACCAACTTTGGGCAATTTTATTTTAAACACAGTAATTTTATTTTAAACCATTAATCAGGTGGATAAGATTTTAAAAGCTTATGATTTCAAATGCTTATTTGTTATATACTATTATAAACTTGATAACTGAGTGTGCTTTGCACGGGACACTTCACAAGTCCTTGCTGGACCTCTTAGGAAATCAACAAAGAACTGCCAGTCATTCTGGAAGGTGCTCCTAAAATGGCCGAGGGGGCAACAAAACCAGAGACAGGAAAGGGAAAGGTGAGGTTTCCGCTGTCAACCTCCCATGCCAGTAAAATGTGAGCCAAAGCCAAGACACTGAAAGTAATGAAAATGCAAATCAACAAGCCTGACTAATGATTATGACTTAAGACAACCCAGCAAATGAAATTAAAGCAAGTTATACCAAAATAATTAGGTGTCCTACATTATTGTCATCGCAAAATTTAAAGAAAAAGTTCAGATGTTTGAAATAGCTGTTTCTGAAATTAGAAAAAGACTGCATTTTTTCATCTAGCAACATATATGCCATTATTATATAAACAGTTAAACTGACAGTCTTTGCATTGTTTTCCTTTATTGGTAATATGGGAATAGATGGGGATAACTTCTTTAAATTCCGCATTATATATTACTAAGCTCCTCTCAAAAAAGCCGTATGTGCTTATTAACAAAAACCACTGACAAGGAGTACGCTATCTCAAATCATAAAAAGCACCCAATGTATTCCTTTTGTAGAATTTGTGGTTATTAGAAGGCAGGCAAAGACCAATGCCTGTAACAGATGACTATTCCACTAGGTGGCACAGTGATACAGAAATACAACACAAGAGCCTGCTAGTCCCCTAAATTCAAACTTAAACATTTCAAAACGCAATTTAAAGAAATGGATCTTAATCACCACAGTAAAACCCCTCTACTATAGTGTCTGCAAGAGCCAAGGTAAACTTGCAAGCGGAAAAGTAGAAGCAAACAATCACATTTTACTTTCTGCTTACTAACGTAAACAAGATGTTTAGGAAAATAACACAAAAGCATATAAAATCAATTGACGCTCTATGAATTTTCTGGCCCTGATTCCAGTGCTATAGAAAACTGAATGGAATCTAAGAGACCTGGCAGTTGGAAAGCAGCATGTTCTAACTGCTGATCACTGGTCCTTATTTCCAGACGAAAGAGCTACAGGAGGTTGACAAAGCTTCATTTAAAAGGAGGAATCCAGCGGGGCATGGTGGGGTAGGCTGGTAACCCCAACACTAGGAAAACTATGCAGCAAGACTACGGTTTCAAGTCCAGGACAAGCTACACAGTGAGACCCAGTCTCAAAAAACCAGAGAAAAGGAACCCATTTTTTGGTTGGTTCAATACATATATAAAGCATCTCTTTTGAACTGAGTCCTAGAGATTAAACAGTGAGTATACAGATCCTCCCCAATTAAACAATGTTCAACTTTTTAAAAATTTTTATTTTTATTAGCACATTTGCAGTACATAATGATTATACTCAATGTGGGAACTGGCACATGCACATAATACATCTTAATTCTTTTTATGCCCCTCCTTTCCTCCATCTCTTGGTCCCCCTCACGATTTTCAATTTTGAAACTGAGGGAAAATCTCAATGTACCAACCACCTCGCTTCACTTGCTTCCATCATTGATTCTGGAAGTCACTTAGTTAAGTAATACAGCACTAGACCCCCGTCAGCTTTACTATAGACAACACCTTTAAGGGATTGGCACCATGCTATTTCAAGTCCTCTTAAATGAATTTTGAGATAGCCTTGTATAGTGCAAACCAGCTGAAGTTACCGAACTCTTCTCTTGGGCCTGCTCAAAAGTCCAGTGGCTAACTTTTAGATGTCAGAAGGCCAAAACTTTCACAGTGGCATCATACAACTAACATGTTCTATGATACTATGAAATCCGTTTACATACACACAAGCCAGATTATTTCACCTCCAATCACCTTTCCCCATTTCCCGATGCCTTAGACCACCCTGTCCTTTAACCCATAAATACCCTTAAGCCTACACCCTGTCTCAGGGGAGGTGATTTTGAGACTTGCCCCTTTCTCCACAATTCAAAACAAACTCTCTTTTGCAAACTCCTGGTGTCACTGACTTGTAAACTGCTAGTCATGAAAAATGGGCCACCTTTGGTAACAACTTTACAATGATACGAAAGTAATGCATAGTCAGTAGAGACTTGGCTTCCAACTTTGATTTTTTTTTTTAATCTTTTCCCCCAGGCTAGCTACATGTGGTACATACCTCTCCCAGTCAGCCAGCCAGAAGATCTCAAGGGCCAACAACTGGTACTCTACAGTGTGCCATGCATCTAGTTGATGTAGGAAAGAGGTTTTTGGGTTTTTGACTTTAGTATTTTCAACTTAGGATGGAGAGATTTCTGCAGATGTGAGCCCATGTCAATCACAGAGCATCTATAATGTACATGGTGCCTGCTTTCGTGCAGCTCACAGGTTAGTGCGTGTGGGTGGGTGGGTAGGCCGTGTCTCCTAGTAAAACAAGGACCCAGTCAGCAGACGTCTACAACTACGACAGGTTATGAAGGGCAAGCACAGAAAGATCTAAAATGAAAGGAACTGGACTCCAGGGAGACCTGGAACGGTTTCCTTCTCAGGGCCCCTGGGGAAGTAAGGAACATGGCCCACTAAGGCAGGATGATGTGGCTGGGCACAGAGCGAGCACATGTGGTGCCCCAGCAGACTCAGAGGCCAGGGGTGTCTGGGTCTCAGGAAACACTTTGGTCTCCAGCTGTGACTAAAATAAGTCAGCGGTAGATCCATGTCCCAAATGGATTTGTTTTTATATATCTGAGTCCAATCTTCTTTATGGCTGAAAACCAGAGGACTATAAGCTAGGATGCTGGCCGGGAGAGGTTACTGGACAACAGAAGAAAGGGGGTCTGGGGAACCGAGTCATGCGAGCAGTCGTGGCTTTCTCAAGGGGCCCAGCTGGGGGTTTAAGCAGCAGTTAGGAGCTGCCTTTTCTACATGGGGTACCAAAACTCCCTGCTCCCCATTACCGGGGAGAGGGTAAGAACCTGATGTCGGGGTACACTGGAGAAATGGTTACGAGGTGTCTGAGCAACAGATGCATGTGCCAGAATAAGACAGTACTTAGGGCACACCACCACCGCCTGTCAACTGAAAGAAAACCCCAGCAGGACGTCCGCATTTGCCAAGGTGACAGACTTGCACTTCCTCGTGGGTGCTGGGGACCAAGCACAGAAAACACAGCACGTCACATCTTCACCAACGGCGCTGCTCGCTAAGTAGTTCAAGTCCCTGGCTTATCACTAACCAGCTGCCTGACCCGGAGCTTCTCTGAGCACCCCAGCAATAGACCCCATCTCATACTATTCTTGTGAGATCAGTGACGATCTTACATGATTTTTATACATTGTAAAATACCACACAAATGAGGGCTGTCTCCATTACTAATAAGCCCTACTCTAAAAAAGGCAACTGATAAATGACAGAAATTAGTAAGATTTTTTTTTACCAGACTGCATTCGGTCTTTCAACATTCAAGTATCTACCGTGTATTAAAATTAAGAAGGACACTGTCCCTGCTCTCAAATGCTATTTGCTGTTGGAAAGTAGCCCTAGTACAGTATAGGAAGGAGGATAGCTAACTGAGCTGGGGTATCAGTCACTGAGATGATTATCTGCCCAAAGTCCTTCCAAATCTTCTGAGCCTCCAAAACATCATTCATTTCTCTCCTGTTCTACATTTCCTTGAGACATTCAACTCAGCCCAGTGCTTTATGGTCACTGTGACGTTTCCCCTGACAGGAAAGAATGAAGTGTTTGGCAATGAAACCGCTCATCTCCTAGAAATGCAACAGACAATGTATGTCCTAAAGCTGGAATCCAAAGAAATAACTTCCAAAACATAAGCAGAAATGTTTGATCATGGAGAAACACTTCAGTTTAATGACCTTTCCTCAGTCTAAAAACAAAGTGTGCTTTGAGGTACACTTTCTCCACATTTTCTGACATTATGTCACTGCTTAGCCCCAAGGTACTTGTTGTAATTTCTCAAAGGTCCTTGTAACTGGGTGGCTTCCTAGACTGAAACCAGATGCCAACAAACCAGTCTCTGGCACTCAGGCCAGACCCCTTTCCCTCCTTCTCCTGCAGACAAGAGGGGTTGTACACACGAGTGTCCTGCCCAAAATCCCGAGTCCTTACCTGCTACTCCCAGATCACAGAAGAGGGGAGAAACTGAGCGCCCTGTTCCACAGGTGACGGCCAGGGCAGCGAGCACTCCCTTAAAGGACCAAAGTAAGTACTGAGGTCGTGTGGCCCACCGGACAAAGGTGGGGACAGTAAGACCGGCAGCCCCTCTATGGCTGAGGGCCATGCTCCAAAACCCTAAAGGGTGCCTGCAACCACAGACAGCACCAAATGTGATAAATACTACATTTTTTCTTATACATATGTATCTAGTATAAAGTTTAACTTATAAATTGGGCACACTAAGTGTAACAATAAGAACAATGTTAATACGTAATAACACACAATACACTGCAATGAAATTTATTCACAACGTTATGAATTATGTCTAGAATGCTCCATTTAACATTTTCAGACTGCAGTTGAAACCACAGGAAGCAAAAAACAAGGAAGCCTAAGGACCTTTATAACCATCTGAAATGTAACCACAGAAAAATGAAAGAGTCATTCCCAGCTGGGAAATGGAAAAAACAAAAGCAGCAAGCAGCAGGCTGTGGTTTGTCAGCTGCCAACCTACACCCCTGCAAGACCCCACGGTGGAGCCAGACAAGCAGAGTCTGTGCACCCTGACGCTGCCACACCTGCAAGCTGCTCCATCGGCCCTGGAAGAAGCTCACCTTCCTCTACGCCTGTGTCCATCTGTCATCAGCAAGTCAGTCACCTTGAGGGGAGACAACGTTTTTTTGTCTTGTTTATTTAATGTGTCTAATTAGTAATGGGTACATTCTTTGCAGGTACATTCTCAAAAAGTTAAGTCAATTCAGAGTGACCTACATTTGGTTTTGGTAGCTTTTTTTGGTACCGGGTATCAAACTCATGACCTTGCACTTCCCAAGCAGGCACTTGTGCTGCTGAGCTATATCCCCCGCCCTTGTTACGTTTTTAGCTAATGTAAAATTTGAACTTGTTAACAGTTCCTAATCATATACAGCAGGGAAAGCTGCACTGAAATCAAAATCTGGCTGTAGATAAACCTCAAAGTACGTAATTAACCTTATTTATTAGTAAGATCAACATGAGCAATGGGCAAGCCCCCAATGTGCAAGAAATGTACTGGACACACGGATATGAAATCCTTGGCTGTGATCTCAAGCGGGGTGAGGTCTGTACAGCCGCAGAAAAGACCACTGAGGAGGAGGTGCACAGATACCAAGGCAAACCAGGCTAGAAGAGAGGCTTAAAGACATGGAAACAGCACAAGTTACCACCACCTAGCACAACTTATCTCATTGAACTATGTATCCACCACGTGTCACAGCCAAGCCAGGAACCAAGAGTCACCGTTTTAAACAGTGACACAACCTGTGACCACCCATGGGTAAGTTGGGGAAATTCAACTAACCCATCAGTGCTGGGTCCTGAGGGCAAACAGCTATGCAGTGAGGAAGAGACAAAAGCACAATTATAGGAAGGCTCCGCAGGGAAAAGGAGAGGAGCAAAAGTTTGTATGAAAGCATTCCTAGCTCCTTCTACCTCCTGGGCCAGTTGCTCTCGTTTTCAGTATTTTCCTTTCCCTGCTGAGTCCCTGGTATTCCCTGCAGTACCTAGCCCTCTCTAGTATCTGCTCCATCACCAAAATGTCTTTGGCTCCAAAATTCCCTATCTTTATCCCCAATCAGAATTCTCACTGGATCACAGCTTAGCCCCCTCTAACTAATCTACTTCACATTAAAGTGTGCGTGTTCCCTAGTCTAAGCTTCCTGGAGGAGTCTGATGTTTAACAGATATAATTTGACCCCAAGGAAACTGGTGATAGAATTCTGACCCACGACAGACAGATTCCCAAACACACCTTCCTTGTTCTAATTTCACAACCTATATGTTCTGTAACCACAAGCTTTTCCAGAAATTAACAAGTCTGCAGAAATGGGGTGTTGGGATAGCCTTGTAACTAGAGAATATGTAGTCTCGAAGAAGTAATTCTTCCTAGACAAGACACAGAACTTCTGTAACAGAACTACAACAGTCACCAGTTGTGTACATAATCTATTCCTCCATGAGGCAGAAACTTGCTCATCCTGGGGTCCTCGGTGCCTCATGCAGCAGAGTGCACAGAGGCCTCTGATGAATGCAGAAGTCTCCTAGCAACGTTGATACATTATTGTTACTCATGATTTGCTGGTGGTGAAAATATTTCTACACACCTTCAGTGCTGATGTCAAAACTGCTAAAAATCAAAGAAGAGCATATGGCTTCTCTCGCTATCTCTCTGCCAGTCTAGTTCAGAAACTAAGAACCTGGTAGAACTAGGAGACCCTGCAGTTTTCAGATTAGTCAAATGGTCTTACATCCCCTCTCTGCTGCCCAAGCTGTGCTGTACTGAACAAGTTATTTAACATTTCTGAGCCTCTGTTCCCTCACCTATAAAACAGAATTAACACACACTCCCAAATGACTGGAAAAATTCAGTGAGATCTGTACTGAGACCTTAACACTCCACCAGCCCCACAGCCACCTCCCCAACGCCACTAGAGAACAGTTAACCAAGGGCAACCACTCTGACAGCACTGAGCAAAAAGACCACACCTTACTTTGCCCTGTGGGCACTGATGAGGCAGGGAGTGCTGCGGAACACTTGGGCACTGAGCTGGGGTGAGACTGTCCCCAGTACATCCTGTGACGTCTAGGAAAATCACGGATGTGGCCTTGGAGCTGTTCTAGAAACTCCCCTTGTGAACTGGTTCAGTCATACAGAGCCACAGATCCCAATGGTCTCCATACTGCCCACAAAGCGCTTCCTCTTCAGGAAGCACAGGGAGGGTGGGGAGAGATGATGTACACTAGTCCTGTACATCACACACGTGCCCGGAAGCATATGATTTGTCAGTTTAAAAGATGGAAGGCAAGGAAGGGGGAGAGAGGAGGAGAAAGAAACAGGGGCAAACAGGAAGGAAACAAAACACCCCTGCTTATCACTTCCAGTCCTCTGGAGCTCACCTTTTTTCTTTTCCTTTCACCTTCCTTCATTTACTTAGCAAGTGTTCTGTGCCCTGACTAGGAATTCAGAAAGCTAGACCTGCCCTCCAGAGCTCACTATCAAGTCCCCTGGTGTTAAAACTAATCTCCCCTCAACACTAGGCAGAGTTCGGGCCTGTGGGTCTGAACCCGCCCTGAACACATCACTCTGCTCTTGGGAAAGTTTAAACATGGGCACCCAAGTCTAAGTCTAACAGGACTGTGTCGTTCACTGTCTCCTAGCACTCCTGACGGTGAAGCTTCTCCCAGTCACTTACCTTGCTACTCCCACTGCAAGACAGTGCAGCTGATTACACTAATAGAGCCACATATTTAAATTGGAACAGAAAGTACTGGGAGACAGCCCAAAGTGAGGGCATCCCAGTTTCTATGAGCCTTCCCTGCAGAGATCAGTAGCCTACAAAGAAAGTTGAAAGAGTAAGTCTAGTAACTATCTGAAGGGCTACACGACTGCTGTTTTTAGGACTGATCGTTACTAGGATATAATCCCACTAGGCCAACGTTTGTATTTAACCAGCCCACCACGTGCAAATACAGTTCAGAACAACAATGCAATTGTGATTTGGAGCTCTCTTCAAAGCCCAGGACAGGGACAAAACCCAGGACAGTCACTCTACTAACAGGCAAGAAATTACCCCAGGGCACACATTGGGACTACACATTCTCCCTGGGATAACAGTAAAGAGCAAAGTCTTACCAATTTATGTTTTCTGAACAAAGTAAATCACAAACACAGTACTCTGAAATTGACCAATGTTTTTTGTTTGTTTGTTTTTTGGGTGGTAACGGGGATTGAATTTAGGGCCTTCAGCCTGAGGTATGGCCCTGTCTCTCTTTATTTGAGATGGTCTTGACAAGTTGCAAAGTTTACCAGGCCAGGGTCAAATCTGCCATTCTCCTGCCTCTGCCTCCCAAAGTGCTAGGATTAGAGAGGTGTCACCATGCCTGGCTTGTTTTTTAATTCCATACTATTGTGAGATGAGGGTCTCACCATATTGCCCAGGCTGGCCTTGAACTCCTAAACTCCAGCAAACCTCGTGCCTGAGGCTCCTGAGGAGCTGTGAGCAGTACCACATACATGGCCACATCCGGTCAAATTTTATTTTTAACCCAGTTTTATTTCCCCACATTTTTCAGCAGAAAATTCCACGGAGAGATTTATCGTTAAGAGGTTGGTGATTAACCAATCTCCAAGGGTAAGTAAATTCAAAAAACTAAACAGGAATAACATGTAATTTCAACTACCTTTCTTAAATCCTTAAATTTTGTGGATTATCTATTCACACCAGAATTTGACTGAATTTTTTTTAATTTGAAGGATACTGTCAAAGCCGGGCGTGGTGGCACACGCCTGTTATCCCAGCACTTGGGAGACTGAGGCAGGAGGATCTTTGTGAGGTCAAGAGTAGCCTGGGTTACAAAGTGAGCTCAAGGTCAGCCTGAACTGCATAGCAAGACTCTGTCTCAAGACCCAAAAAAAAAAAAAAAAAAAGGATACTGTCAAATAAAAATGAAGTCTGTGCTGCACAAAAGTATACCAAGCAATACCATTCATCTCTTCCCCAAGCTGTAACAATACAAACTGAAATATTTATAGACTTCTAGGTTGGGGGGATACATATATATATATGTATATCTCACACACATGCACACGCACACACAGATGGGAATGGACCTCAGGGGTAGAGTACCTGTTTAGCATGTCCAAGGCCCTGGGTTAATTTCTAGCAAGGAAAAGGAAATATATTCATATATATATTTATTTATTTATTTATTTTCCCCCCCTTTAAACCAAGCATTTCTGCTGCGAGAGAGTAAATTAGGTCACTGGGCAGAAGACTCCCTACTCTGGCTCTGCTTTCCACTCTGAACACTGAAGCCCTTTGTTCATTGTATTAGCTACTGTAAACTGTTTGGACGTCCATTGTTGGCCCTGGCCGACTCAAAGTCTGGAGAGAAAGCGATAAAATGGGATTCTGTCAATATATTTCTTGCACATTCAAATCTAAATAAACCCTGCAAATAGCCATCTCCCTCTGTTAACCCAGTGGCTGACACAGTTACTGGTCATGCTTATCTTTGCACTAGAAATCTCTGCTCCTATCATGTTACATTTCTTTGTAAAAAGCCTTCAGAAGTTGACTGTACAAGGAAGCCCAAAATAAAATGTTCTGATGAATGTAATCATTATGCACTACAAACATATACCAATAAAACAAAATGTTCACTTTTTACCTAACCATGTTAAAGCAATAATGAATAGTAAAGGTAAAATAGGTTAGAATTAAAAGGAAAATTATTTGAATGAGAGAGATTTGCTGACATTCTAAAGTTAAAAACTGGGCCAGGGATATAGCTCAGTGGCACAGTGCCTGCCTGGCAAGCACAAGGTGATGAGTTCAATCCCCACTACCAAAAAAAAAAAAAAGTTTAAAACTCAGTTTTTGCCACATGTGACAAACAGGATTCTGCCAGATGTGATTTTTGTTTGTTTGTTTGTTTGTTTGTTTGTTTTTTGCGCGGCACCAGGGATTGAACTCACAACCTCACACCTGCCAGGGCAGGCGCTTAAGCCACTGAGCCAATCTCCCAGTCCTGGTTTTTTGAGGCAGGGTCACACTATGTAGCTCAGACCAGTCTGGTGCTCGCGTTGTAGCCCAAGCCAGCCTAGAACTCACAATGCTTCTCCTACCTCAGCCTCCAGAGTGCTGGGATTAAAGGCGTGCGCCACCACGCCCAGCTTGCCAGAAGTGATTTAAGATTCTTGAACATCTTTAGTGGGGTGTGCTGGCACATGCCTGTAGTCCTAGCACTCTGGGAGGCTGAAGCAGGAGGAGCTGGAGCAGTTAGCGTTCAATTTGAGCAACTTAGCCAGATCATGCCCCAAAACAAAAAATAAGGAGGGGTTTGGCCAGGAATGAAACTCAGTGCAAAGGCCAAAGGCCATTCCTGGGAGCAGAAAATTTTTAAACATTTTAAAATCAATACATCATAGCTCAAATTTTATAAAACAGGCTTAAAAAAAAAAAAAGGACAGACATTACTGCAAAACCTTACAGTGGACTAGAGTGTTCTGTTCGCATGAGATTTTGAGCCACAAGCTAGGAAAACATTTAATCTCTCCCCATTTTGTTAGTCAAAAGACAAAAGTTAAAGACAGGAAAAAAAATGAGTACATTGTAAACTAGATTTATACGTTACCTTTTACTTTATAAAAACTATCAGATTAGAATGACTTCTAAAACAAAGCATTTATTAGATTTCACAAATTTATACATCGAAGCAGCAGTTCTTAGAATTAACTTACCTTTAATAGCTACATTAACTTGCAGGCATGAAAATTATTTTCTTTCTTTTGAGATACTGTGGATGGAACCTTACAAGCTAGGCAAGCGCTGTCCCGCTGAGCTACATTCCTAGGCTCTAAAAGAAAACTTTACAAGTTAACTCCCCTGGTACAGTACCTAGGCTCTCTGCACAGGTGAGACGACCACGTCCTCTCCGAGAAACAGCACCTTCTGTGGCCGGCCGCTCCTGCAGCCTCGGCACCTGCGCCACGCCAGGTGACTAAACGCCAAGGAGGGTTCTGAGCATGCGCTCCATGAAATCAGTCCAGTGCGCATGGCCGCATCAACTTCGCCAGGAAGGTGATGAAAAGAAAAAATCGCAGCCCTGGCACCGACTACACACCTCATAGCAACCCCGGGAAGTTTCCGGGCCATTTCTGGGCGCTGGCACTGAGCTGCTGTTTCTATCAGATGCGGAAGGCCCTGACCCCTTGGCCCAGGAGATTGTGCAGCGGGGTGCGAGTGTTCATGATTGGGAAGGATGCGGGAAGCAGCGCCCTTTGCTTTTCTTGTTCCAGATGCAACAGTAGCAAGCTGGATTTCCAAGACACAAGACATCATCTCCAAGCTCCTTGCCACCTCAGGCACCTCAGGCTGCGGAGGGGAAAGTCAGGGAAAGGGGCTCCCTGAGTCTCTGTGCGGCGATTGTGAAAAGACAGGGTGGGCCCTGGGCTCTCGCCGGAACAGCCTTCCCACTGCACGTTGAGCCTCGTTCTAGAAATGCAGGAGCAGCAGTGGAGTGCGTTTCTAACCAAACCCTGAATCACCAGGTGGAGCACATGATTCCTATTCCACCCCTGAGAAAACCACACGGGAGCAAAAGTGTAGCTGCCTGGGGTCCAGGAAGCTAGGGGTAGGACAGAAGAATCCACACCCCCAGCTCTGTCTGACTTCAAAGTCATAAAAGAAAAGTTAAACATATTCCTAACCTATAACCCAGGAATTCTACTCAGTGGGATTAACACACAAGTAAGAGTATGCCCATTCACAAAACAATGTGTAGGAGATCTTCATAGCAGCTTTATTCATAACAGCATGAAATCTGAAAACAACTTAAATATTCATCAACAGAAGAACATATAAACTATGATAAATGCATAAAAATGGAATACTACACAACAACAAAAAAGAACTGCAGATTCTCACATAACAACGATGACTATTACATACTAAGTGAGAGAAACCAGATATTAACTGATAATTTATAGGGGCCCTGTCAAGGTCAAACAAAACTACACCATCATACAAAGTAAGAAAAGTAGGGCCGGGAGTTTGACTCAGTGGCTTAAGCACCTGCCCCAGCAGGTGCAAGGTTGTGAGTTCAATCCCCAGTGCCTCAAAAAAAAAAAAAAAAAAAGGGGAAGAAATTATGATTCAGCTGGGCGTGGTGGCACACGCCTTTAATCCCAGCACTCGGGAGGCTGAGGTAGGCGGAGTGTTGTGAGTTCGAGGCTGGCTTGGGCTACAACTCGAGCACAAGGCCGACCTGAGCTACATAGTGTGACACTGCCTCAAAAAAACTAGGGCTGGGAGTTTGGCTCAGTGACGTAAGCGCCTGTCTGGCAGGTGTGAGGTTGTGAGTTCGATCCCCGGTGCCACAAAAAAAAAAAAAAAAAAAGAAAGAAAGAAAAAGAAAAGAAAAGAGATTCCCATGAAAGTGGGGGTAATAGATAAGTAGCAAGACAGAACCTTCCAGAATAATGGAAAGTTTTTTGATCTAGGAGGCAATTCACACAGGTGAACACACTTACAGAACAGCTTGTCCAACTGTGGGACCAGATAACAGTGGTGTCTGCAGAACACTGTGAACATAGCACTGGGCCAGAGAACTGCACACCGTAAAACAGTTGAGATGGTAGATTTAATGTGTATTTTACCACAGCAACAAAGACTTCTGGCACACACAAAAATTCATCAGTCTCTCTACTTGAAATTCAAATCTACAAATTTAAATAAATGTGCATTCAGATTTTATATCAATAAAATAACAAAAATGGCAACACAAAATGCTTCATTATGAATAAGTAAGGCTCTGAAGGACAACCCCTATACAATACTGTTTTTCTGGGAAATGTTTCTCCTTGCAAGTATTTCAGCAGGGTTTTAAAATTCAGCTCTTTAAAATTGAGCCTACCTTTTCTGCTCCTTCCTGATCCTTTCCTCCCCAGAGTCACTGCCAAACTGTGCTTTAAGCAGAGAAAGGAGAATAAATATTTCTCCCAGTCCTTGATTAAAGTTTGTGTTTAGAGCTGAGGGTACAGCTCAGTGGTACACTTACTTAGCATGCATGAGGTCCTAGGTTTGATCCCCCATACCATGAAAAATAAATATGCAAAATAGAATTCCCATTTAGGCTCTGCTAGGAAGGTGACCACCAAAAAAATTCAACAGGAACTTGGAGCCTCTTCTTCTCAATGCAGTGCTACTTGCCTGTTTTCAGACTGTAACAATAACACCAGGAGAAATAGCACAAATGTTTTCAATTCCATTTCTGGAAAACTTCAATGGGTGTCGAAGATGCCACAAATCTCTCTCCCCTCTTAAAACTCACCCAGACACTAAACAGAGCAGCCCAAGGAAGGCAAAGTGCTGTCTGAAGTGCTAGCTGGGAAACTCCGATGTGCCTGAAGTTAGGCTGCAACCTGATTACAGCAAGGACTTTCAGGGCAGGCAGTGCGGTTTGGAGACTGTAACCGGCAGGCTCAGCAGCAGCCCCTCTGCGAAGGTTCTCAACTCCAGGGCCGCCTCCCTTTCTGTGCTCAGGTTACGTGTGCCTTCCATTTGGTCCCTGTGGAGATGTTCATGGGCAAAAGAAGGGGGTGTGTGCAGCTTTCACTGGGACTGATCCAGAGGAAGAAACCCTAGAACAATTCTCAGTAAGCAGGGCAATGCTGGGTGAACTGTCACACACCTGTAATACTAGCACTCTGGAAGGCTGAGGCAAGAAAAAGGCAAATTCAAGCCCCGTATTGGCAACTTAGTGACTCAGCAAGACCCTACCTCAAAATAAAAAAGGACTCGGAATGTAGCTTCATGCAAGGAACTGGGTTCAATCCTCAAAACCCCCCCACACACTCACACACACAAAAGCTAGGCAAGATGGTTACGGTTCCTGGCTTGGGCTGTGGAGTAGGAAAGAGAATCTAGCACACACTGTACTGGTTCATTATTTAAGCTGAAACTGAGTAACAGATCTTTCCAACACTCCATAAGTGAACCAGCTACCAGCTATTCTGGGGATCCTAGATTGTCTTTACCCAAAAAATACCTTTAAAAGACAGTCAATTCAATCTCTATGTTTAAAGAAAAATAGAAAACAAATACAAAATAGTTGAAGGAAGAAAGCATTCTAAGATGTTAAGAGTTAGCAGAAAATACAGTATCTAGAATGTTCTCCAGGCTTTACACTAACCATTCATGGCTCAGAAGCTTAAGTACCATAAAAAACTAGAGACTGTCAACTACAATAGCGGTGGTGAACCTTTTTGAGCTTTCAATAATAACAAACAGTTGGCTGTAGCATGTGTGCCAAAGGTTTGCCACCACTGGACTATAAGAAACTGAGAACCAGAGTTTAGGAGATTTAGCTCAGTTACCTAGCTAATGAGTAGTATGGTGATGCTGCTTCTAACACCACTCCAAAAAGGGTCTAAATATAATTCTACTATTTTTGTAAGATTTATTGCTCATGAAATATTCTCCACCCTTTATAAAAATGTCAAGAACTTAGTCTTCCAAAGTCTCAGCTGGTCTCTGATTTATGCTAGGTCACGCCACTCGGCCTCACAAGTCAAATCCACACAGTGAGGACGTGGTAGATGTGTTTGGTGCCCAGACAGTCTCAGAGCTGACCAACATGACTCAGAGCTGGGAGTGATTCATGACACGAAAGGAAGTGACTGACGGCATGCAGCAGACACATAAGGGCTTGAGTAAACACCGGCAGGTGCACCCCAGCCAATCCCCAGCAAGACAGCAGCTGGCTCCACCTGACTGAAGAAGGGCAAAGGAGGAAGCAGGTTTCTGAAACTGAGCTCACTGCGAAGTTCCTTCTCTGTGATTCATTCTTTTCAAAAACAGGAATGTTTCGTTTTGCTAATTAATTCCCTCCAATCATTTCATTCTGTCTTGCCAGCTATATTTAGGAACAGTCTCACAAGGATTAAGAGCAGGCCAGTTGACTAAGTGCACATTACAGACTCCTTCTTTCCCCAGGGCACAACTCCAGCCACACAGGTTCTCAGGTGATGTTGTTCTCCTTGTAAGGCAAAAAGCAGCAGATCCTCCTACGTCTCTGCACACTTCCTTTCATACTTTGATCATGAATGACTCTCAGCGAATGGAAACAAACAGCTACATCTGGGACATGGTTTCCTCCTGGAAAGAGCTCAGGTCCTAGAAGTTAACCTATTAGAAGGAGTCAATAATTCCGATCTGTAACTATGAAGCAGTTTTCCCTGTTCAACTTCAACTCCAGGGTTCAAATCCAACATATCTGCCAAGTTTTCACAATTCTATCAAAGATTCATTTTTATTTTTATTAGTTCGTGTTTACAGTACATAATGACTACATTTATTGTGGGGAGTTGGTACAGGTACCTAGCATACCTTCTTTCTTCCATCTGCCTACCCGTCTTCTCTCTCTCCCCTCCTTCCATCTCTTGGTCCCCCTTTCATTTGCAAAAGCTTTATCTCCATTTGTTTCTTCCAGTTCTTCACTTTTTTCATCCCCTCCCCTATGTCTTGTTCCCTTCCCATTTGAAAAAGACCTCCCTACTGCCTATTATCTTTTATTTTGCTCTTCTTTACTTACATTTTGTGTTTCTCATATATGAGAAATCATGTAACATTTTGCTTGTGTGTGTGATTTATTTCACTTAGCATTCTGCTCTCAAGGTGCATCCATTTACCTACAAATGACTCAAGTATACCCTTCTTTACGGCAGAGTACTACAATAACAAATATATAACTGGATTTTAATGAGCATCCATTCATTGGAGCCTAGTAACTGTCACCAGCGAAAACAACTGCCCCAATAATTCTCTCCAACAATGGATTATACATTCCAAGTGCCTGTGACTTGACACTCACACATATCTAGTCCCATAGTTACATACAGCGTCTATGAAATAAAGTATTACTGTAATTAAAATTTCCAAAGATGATGCCATTTGTTTCCTATGAACATAACAAATATATATAATCGGCTGTTTATAAGAGAAATAATAATTACTATATTAATTAACTCAAGTCTGTATCACACACACAGGGAAAATTTGGTAAATATCTATATTCAAGGACATGTCACAAGGTCTTGGTCATGATGAATGGCATGATTTGAAATTTTTCAGTCAGGACACCATCAGAAAGCACAAATATTTTACTCACAGAGTCTGAATATGTAGTTCAGTGACAGGAGCAGGCAGTTCTTAGCACACTACAGCCCTTAGCATTGAACAATCCTCAGCACTCCAAAACAGGGAAAAAACGAAAAGGAAACTTATTTTCGCCACATACTGCTGCCCTCAAACATGATGGAAGAAAGAGAATATAAACACAAACCATACTCAGGAATATTCCGGGTAGGTAAAACATTAGTCCAAAAGTTAAAACATTCATTATTACAAAACGCATCTTACCACCATCTGCAAAGCACAATGGCGTAGGAATCTTGGGGAAAGCAGCCTTGTGTTTTTAAAGTTGAAGACCTGATTTAACTTTAACCATCTGGCAGGAGCTCTAAAGGAATACCTGCACTGATTTACAAGGATTAAAGTGCAAATTACCAGATGAAGACTGAGGATTGCTCATAAATGGTGTGCACACAGGCACCCAATTAGAGGTGTTGGTGATTATAACAGTATTTTCTTGCTTTTCTCACCTACCATCAATGTATATTTCAATTGCTTATCTCTTTAGGTCAAAGTGGTGCTATTCTCTATCTCTAGACTTCCCAATTCCGATAATATTTGTTAAAGAAACCACGTAAGTTCCACTGAGAAAGAAACAGGTCAGTGGTCCAGTTCAATGACAGACCATTTGCCTACCATGTTCAAAGTCCTAGACTCCAACACTGTAAAAATTAATTAAAAGAAATATAAAAACCCCTCAAATTGGTACACTTTTTCCCCCCAGCCTGTACTGGAGATTGAACCCAGGGACACTACACAACTGAGTGACATACTCATTTATATTTTATTTCTGAAACAAAGTGTCACTTAATTGCTCAAGCTAGCCTCGAACTTGCAGTCCTCCTGGCTCAGCCTTCAAAATAGCTGGGATTATGGGCATGGTCCACTACAGCTGGTGTTGGCACAGTTTGGGAAGACATTTAAACATTAAATGCATTTAAACTGAAGCTGTTTGGCAATCTACACTCCACCCACGGATGAGCAATATTCACTTGAAAACAGTAATGACCCTCTGTAGAGCCAAATTGTTTCCTCCTATCACACATTATTATATCAAAAATGTTACATGAGAACATGTGGGAATTTGACATCTGGTAATGGCCTGTGGAAAGCAGTGGACAAAATTGGGCCACATATTCAAAGAGCTGCACAAATACAACTGCCTGTAAGCAAGACAGCGGAGGACACGGGGAAATACACAGACTTAAGATCTGAAGTCCAGCATCTTTCGCTTTCTGGGCTCTCCGCCCTTCCTGAAGGCAGGGCTGAAGTGCACTTAGGAGTACTCAGATTTATCCAGAACTAAGTGTCACACTCACATCTTAAGCAGCACTGCTCAAATCTCAAATGGTTTTGGTCTTGTCCCCTCACAAATTTTGTCTTTTCTTCCTCCTCCTAACCCCCATAGTTTACAGTTTTTCTTAAGTCTCACTGTTTTACCCATCTCACCCCAGAAAAAAATGGCTATTATCAAGAAATCAATAATAAATGCTAGAGGAGCTATGGGGAAAAAGGAACCCTTCTCCACTGCTGGTGGGAGTGCAGACTGATGAAACCACTGTAGAAATCAGTGTGGAGATTCCTCAAATAACTAAAGCTAGAGGTTTCATTCAACCTAGCTATTCCCATTCTTGGTATCTTCCCAAAAGAATTAAAAAGTATCATACAACAGCCATATCTGCACACCCAAGTTTATAGCAGTATAGTGTGTAATAGCTAAATCTTGGAACAGCCAAATGCCATCAATTGATAAAGATGTGATAAAGAGTACTACTTTGGCATAAAGAAGGATAAACTTGAGACATTTCTAGGTAAATGTGTCACAGACCAACCAGGCTCGCCTACACCACCCACTGGTCCCAGGTCCCTGCCCCAGGCGCCACCCATGGGGAGCCAGCCCACTCCTCCAAGCTTTCCCCACCCAGGCACAACTTGTAGGGACTTAGTCCTGCTACTTAGTTTCCCTGACCTGGGGGTCAAACGATGAAAGACAGACAGTGAGTCAGCTTAGTATGCAGGCAGCCAGGGGGCTCTTGCCTCTAGTAGGCAGAGGAGCTCCAAGTATCTGGCTCACCCTACTTGGAACCACTCAAACATGGGTACAAGCAATCAAAGGAACAAAAGGTCCATCTGCCTTCCAAAATCCATTAACACGTGCTCAGGTAAACAACTTAACCTCAGCTATATAAATTTTTCCCTAGAATCTGCAACGCGCCATCACACTATGAGCTGCCTTTCTCCTTTGTGCTCAGAGGGGTCCAATTAGGCGTCAGTTCTTAACTGGTCTCCCACATAAATGGATGTACCTTGAGAGCACACTCTAAGGTGAAAGAAATCAGACACACACATGTAAACACCACACTGTTTCTCTGGTGTGAGAAAACGCAAGTGCGAATAAGGACCAAAATGCCTAATAAATATTGTAAAACAGGAAGAAATTGTTCAAATGGGAAGGGGAACTAGAGAGGGAGGAATGAAAGGAAGGGAAAAGAAAAGAATGAGAAAAGGAAAAAAATGGAAACAAAAAAAACCTTCATTGTTTTACTTTGTATTTGTTTTTGACTTTTTCCAAGCAATCTAGCCATCAAATAAGTGGGTTTGGCGGCTAGCTTTGTTTTTTACTATAATATTCATGCATAAGAGCTGAAAAGTTGAGTATGTCCTTCTCTGTGGCACCTACAAGTCTGTGTATACTACTCTTTGGAAAACGCTAAAGGTCGCCCAAAAAGGCACAGAAAATAGTATATTAAATGGTCAGGCATTTGGAGGGTAGGACTGTCCTGGTTTTCTAAGTGCTCACAGTTTTTTATGGTGATGAAGTTTGGGTTCGATAGCCAGGAGGATGGTGACACTAGTCAATTTCAAAAAAAGAAAAAAAGTAGACTAGGGTGCTAGGATAGTGGGGTGGGGGTGCAGCTCAGTGGAAGAACGCTTGCCTAGTGTGTGGAAGATAGTGGGTTAGATTCCCAGCACTGGGGAAAAAAAAAAAAAAAGTCATTATTTTAGATAGCCAGTGCCCAAGCTCATGCAAGCCTTCTAGCACTCCAATAGTCAGCTGCCAAACTCTAAGTACAACTCCCAGTCAAGTGGGAAAAATGGGAACAGACACTTTCCAACTCAGAACTCTGCCCTCCACATGGCAATGCAGGCAGTGTGCAAGCCTGACTGCTTTCCTAGGTACTATTATCCAAAACTAGGAACAGCTATTGCAATATTGGGTATAGGGATTATGTGCCTCAAATGCTTTCCTATGACACAAATTACAACTTTAAAGTCTAATCAACAACGGATTTGTTTTATTGGAAGTCAACACCCAATCAAGATAAATTAATCTGCTTAATGTGATTTATTTTAGGGATTAGGTAAGGAACTCCCAGATGGCTCATATTCTTAGTAGAAGTTTGTTGAAAGTTTAGTGATTACTTATCTTTCCTAACTCTTTGTTCTGACCCAACTACATCCACAGCTGTAGCTACACACCAGCCAAATTATTATGACTTTTAAACTACAGAACTACTATTGTACCCAAGACTAAAGGGACCCAAGGAGACCTGCCTAATTTCAAAAACTTATGTGTCTCCTAAAAAGACAATCTTCTAAGGAGAAAAAAAACCTTGCTAAACTTATGTACCTGGACAACGAACTCCCCACGACAAATACAATCACTGTGAACTGCAAGCATGTACTAATAACATTAATTTTTTAAATGAACAGTGGGGATTTCATCAGTCTCTTTTGCACTGGGAGATATTCAAAAAGTTCTCACACTCAGCCTGAAGATGAATAGTCAGCTCTGACCTGTCAAAGTGCAAAGAACTAGATCAAAAGTTAAAGTTAAATAAATGTAAGCAAAAGTCACCACAAATGGAATTCCTCAGGGAGTGATGCAGAATTTCTATGTGTGCCTCAAAAATAGTAGTATTTACTCTGAAGTGGGTGAAGGGATGTTTATTGGGAAACTGGTTCACTGATGTCTTGGGAAAGTCAAGCCATTAGTGGAAGTTCTTAGGGCTCCTCTCCCCAAGTTCTGTTACTAGTATACGAGGTCTTCCCAAGTCCGTGCAGCACAGCAAGGCACACCTACAATCCCTGCCCCCAGGAGGCTCAGATGGGAAAACTGCAAGATAGAGCCCAACATGGGGAACTATCTAAGAATTAAAAATTAAAAAGGGGGCTGAGGATATGGCTCACTGTGGAGGCCCTGGGTTCAATCCCCAGAACCAAAAGAAAAAAGAATAAAAAAAAATGTGCAATCCACTCTGTGTTTTGTTTTGGCAACTACCTGGCACCTCCTACCTGTACTTACAGATCTGGACCTCACCTCCCCTACCAACCCAAAAGTCTACAGGGAACCCACCACCACCACCACTTAACTTTTCTACACCATTTTTGTTCCCTCGACTAGCTACTGTTTACTAAGCACCTACTCCATGCCGGCCAACTCTGCGTGTCATTTCATTCCATTCTCACCCAGCCTAGTGAGGTGAATGCATTCATTACCAGCCTCATTTTTCCACAGAGCCTTACACTGGAAGCTATCTGTTCAAAAGTCCTTTCTTCCCAGCAGGAAGCCCCAAAGTACTTGCAGAGAGGACAATCCTACCCTTTGTTTTACTTCTGAATTGTAGAGTATGCGTCTGTATTACACATACCCTCCCTCAGCCCCAGGAATCCCAAAGCTGAAAGATCACAGTGTATGTCTGAAAATATTTAGGTCCACCAGACTCTTGAAGGCAGAAATCTGAGTATTACTCAACTTTGTATGTCCCTACAGTGACTAGTAACATAATGATGCTCACTAAGTATTAGCCGAGTGGTACTAAAAAAGCTCCAGCTGTGGGCTGAGAATCGCTCTTGAAAGCATGCTAGAGGACCTGGGCCAGATAAGATCCTCGGCACCATTTAAAAAAAAAAAAGAGAGAGAGAGAGAAAGAGTTGCAACAGCCTTTCACGTAGGAAAAAAATTCCCCTTCAACAGTCTTTGGCAGTAGCTCTCAAGAAACATCTCTCAGAAGCCACTGTTGCCTTAGGGAAAAAAAGCACCCTTCCCCTTCGTCCATCACCCCAGAGCACCTTGTCTGTATTTCTAAATAGCACTCATTTGACGTTTTTGTTTTTGTTTTTGCTTTTGGTGGGGAGGGGCTACTAAGGATTGAACCCAGGGCCTTCACACTGAGCTACAGTGCATCCCCAGTCCTTATTCATTTCAGACAGTCTCAGTAAGTCAATAAATTGTCCAGGATGGGCTCAAAATTGCAATCTCCAGCCTTGGCCTCCCAGAGTGCTGGGACTACAGGTGTGGCCACCACACCTGGTTCCATAGGACTCAATTACTTGCAGGCTTTCCCAACAGGGCTGTGTGGTAAGGGCTTGTGCCTCCTCCCATCTCTCCATCTCCCACACTTGAGTTATTCCTGAAAATTCAGTGAATAAGCTAATGGCATTCTCTCAGGCAGGATATTAAAAGGCACTCTGTTACCAATGCAATTACTACTACGTACTAATTTCTCACTTAAAAGCTCTCTCTTCCCAGGTGTGCCTGGTGGATGTTACCTCCTGACTCAGAAATAACCATGGTCAAAGGCAGACCCAGTTTCTCAAAGGGACTGCCCGCACACCCAGCAGGCCACCTAGGCAGCCCAAGAAAACCGCCTCTTTTCCCTCCCTGCTGGGATTCCAGGGCTGAGGGAGGGACAACCCGGCAGCGCAGGGTAGTGTCTATCTAGGAGGCGATGACTCTGTGCTGGGAACTTCAGGAAAACCACGATCATTATTACTCAGACCAGACAGCTGCCAGGGAAGTAGCTCGGCCCAAGAAGTGAAGCTAAAATAGAGGTGGGAGGGTGTATTCCATTACTAAGCCCTGGAGTATTCACTACCAAATTCATCCACATTTCAAGAATGCTAAAAGCCTGTTGCCGAAATCTCTGATTATTTATAACTTAAACTACTGTGTAAAAGCAGAAACACGACCAATGAAGACATAAAATAAAAGGAACCAGTGACAGGTAAGATAATAGCAAGAGTACAAAGCAGGCATCGCTCTTTCTGCGGCTTCTTCCAAAACCCTACCTCCATTCCCGATTGAAAATAGGGAACTCCGTACAGTAGAAGTAGCTAGTTAAAAAGGGAAGTAAGGATTTTGGTTCCCAATAAGTTGTCAGTTATTTGGTCCCCAATATATCGCTCAGTGCTCGTTAACTTTGCATTAAATAGAGTGTGGCTTAAAACAGAAAGAACACAGAAGCATAGAGCAGGCGACAACAGTCGTAACAAAACACCGCCACAAGCAGAGAAACCTACAAAGAGTTCAAGACAGTCTCCCGCTCCTTGAGACTTGGTCTCAAACCCAAGTGACTTTAGAGTAAAGAATTCAGGAGCCCCAGAGGCCGCGAGCGACCATCTCGGTCCCGGAAAGTCCCCCTTTACCCTGCGCCCCACCCTCAGGTGGGAGAATCGTAGCTTTCTAGGGAGCAAAAGGGAACAAACTTCGGGGCGCACCCGCCGCGGCGCGGGGGTCACTTACGCGGTACCAGGCTGACAGCTCCCGCCGCGGCGGAAACCCACGCTCTCCGCGCACCGGCATCTCGGCGCGGGGGCGCAGCGCTGGGGCCCGCTCCTCCTCCGCTCCTCCTCGCAGCCGCCGCCCGGCCGTCGGACCCGCAGCCCCGGCCGTCCAAGTGCCCACCGTCCGGAGCCACTCCTTTGTGCCTTCTCCGGCGACAGGGGCGGCGTCGGCCCGCCTCCAGCCGGAGCGCACAGCCAGTGCGCTGGCCGCGCCGCCGGGCCCGGGAAACTCTCAAATCGGCCGCTACCACCGCCGCGCCGGCCGCAGGGGTGCTCGCTGGCGCGGCTGTCCCGAGGCCCCCGGGGCGGGCCGCGTCACCTGCCGAACTCCCCGCTGAGGGCCGGGCAGCGAAAGGAGGGCCCCGAGGCGCGGGCGTCCAGCAGCACGCGCGCCCGCACCACCCCCACCCCGGAGCTGGTCGATGGTTCGCTCCAAGGCCAGCACCAGAGCCGGCAGGTCCGGCTCGGAGCACGCCCCGGGGAAAGCGCTGCAAGTTTGGAAAGCTCGAGTTTCGCCCGAGGTCGCACGGGTATCCCGCAGGAGCGCTTCGCCGTGGGGATCGCAAGGCCTCGCACCAGCAGCGCCGCGTTCCTCTTCCAAAGATCAGAACTGAGAAAACCCCCAAAGTTTTCCGTCCTGTCTAGAGGCCTGCGGAGCCAAGCAACACATCCACAGCATTGCACCCCGGATTTCTCAGCCAAGCAGCTGCTTACCCAAATTCCAAAGGTATACGATGTTCATATTAAATATTAAAACAGGATTTCTCAGGACAGTGTACCTGACAGGTTACCTCTTGGGCACAGCGCCAACAACTCCAGTAAACACACCGAATGGAATCCCTCTACCGTCATCAGCTTATGACAGGCTCCCCAGAGGTCACAAAGGCTTATCTGACAGGATTCGTCTAATTCGTCTCAAAGTATTTATTCGTTTCAGAGGCCCTTATGTGCAAAGACTTGTGCAGTTAAAGTAA
Organism: Dasyprocta punctata; assembly: GCA_004363535.1. Lineage (NCBI taxonomy): Eukaryota > Metazoa > Chordata > Mammalia > Rodentia > Dasyproctidae > Dasyprocta > Dasyprocta punctata. Next base: position 36,925 of record RJWM01011543.1, read on the forward strand.
GTATACTTAGGTCAGGAGCCTATACGTTATTTGGAGAAGCTACCAGGTACGTCGATGAAATACATAATTTTGGATTTGGAATCTAAAAGACATACTGAAGAAGAAGCGTGTTGCCCGCATTGCTTTTCCCTTAAATTGCACAGCAAAACGTGGCCTGGGCTGACAAGGAGAGGTAAGAGAAAGGTCTGGTAGCCTCCCCGGTGACCAAATCCAGATGTGCATGACGGCTAGCTCTGAAAGGTTGCTTCACTTCCTGTCTATCAGAACACGCTTGGCAGTTTACGTGGAAAAACAAGTCGTGCAGATGCCTCTCTATAAGTGTTATGCTTCTGGCCTCCTTTAGAGTAACTTAAATCCACGCCTCAATAAAAAGCACTGTGAGTAATATTCCCCCAATTCACCTCTGGTCTCAGCACGGAGACATCTGGGCTGTGCTCTTGAGGTAGGGTGTTACTCTAGACCTAAGCACCTATTTTAAAAAATGGTCCCCTAATTAGGTGGTGCTGACTGGTAACAATAATGATAGCACTTGTGAACTGGTCACACCTTACTGCTGTGAGTTTACACCACTAGTATTTTAAAAGGAAGAAAAGATCCAGAATATAGCAGTTACATCTGCTGAATGAGTCCCTGTTTCTCTCCAGTATAATGACCACTGGATACCTAATTTAAACTAACTAAAATTAAAGGAAATGAAATTTCAGTCACAGTAAACACATTTCAAGTGCTCAAGAGCCACATGTGGCTAAAGGCTGCCATATCAGACAGTGCAGATATAGAATATTTCCATAACTATGCTACTCCAAATGATGACATATTTATAAACTAAAATACCATTCTTCTGGCAAAACACCCAACAGTAAGCATTCAATAAACAATCATTGGAAAACTTGATTTGACCGATACACTAGCTTTACTGCTGACAGTGTGAATCAATATAACTCTTTGAAGAAACAGTTTATTGGTCTATTTATTGGGCTGGATGTTTTTTAAGCTACATTCCCAGTCTTCCGCAGACAGACACACACACACCCAGTACAGAGGTTTGAACTCAGGGCCTTCAAACTGAGCTACATCCCTAGTCCTTTTTAATTTTTTATGTTGAGTCTCATTAAATTACTGAATTGTTGAAACTGAGCTTGAATCTGACATCCTACTGCCTCACCCCCACCCCCTGGGTGCTGGAATTACTGGCATGTTCCACCATGCCCAGCTAACTAGGTTCTTATTGGATAAACATTCTTTGTACAAACACATTGTAGAAGAGAGTTTAAAATATGCAAGCCTGGTCCAGGATATAGCTCAGCAGCACAGCACCTGCCTGGCAAGCGCAAGGTCCTGAGTTTGATTCCTGGTACCAAAAAAAAAAGAAAGAAAGAAAGAAAGAAAAGCAAGCCTGCCAGAGGTGGTGCTGCCTTCCTGTAATCACAGTGGTCTTGGAGGCTGAGGCAGGACGACTGCAAGCCTAGAACCCAATCTGGGCAACTGAGCAATTTAAGGAGACCCTGTTCAGTGCCCAGAACTGCAGAAAGAGGGAGACAGAGACTGACTGTAAATGCTGAGATTGAGGGTACGCACAGGGTGGTCTGTAGGCTCTCAGAAGGGACTGACACCTCACTCCTTCTCAGGAGGACAGGGTTTAGGGAAGGCTCCCAGGAGATTAGGGTGAAGACATAGCAGGCTTTCTCCAAGGATTCCAGGAAGCACGGTTGCCCAGACAAGCAGAGGCTCTGTTCTCACAGAAGTGGAATCAGACTGGCATTTACCTTGGATCCATCAGCTTCTTGGAAGACAGATTTGGCAGCCAAAGGGAGGTGGGGGGTGAGAATATAATCAACAAAAACTTCATTTTTGTGGGAATGCACATAAAAGAAGATACAGCTATGAAGTCTGGCAGAATGAGACCAAAGGAAACCAGATTCTAGAGACACTAAGGAAGTAGACCAGTGGGCTGGTAACTGCCTGATTAGTAAGATACAGGGAACAGGGAACTGAGCCCGGGATGACTCTCAGGTTCCTTGCTTACTTAAGTAGATGACAGTGTCTCTGACTAAAAAAGAAAACGTAAGCAGGACAGGAGATCCCAGGAGGGGCTTGAGGAAAGGTGATAACTTTCGTTATAGATGTATCCACAAGCGCTCTGGGTCATCCAGGTACAGATGTTCAGTATGTAGCCCTTGCAGTATTAAGACAGATTTTGTCAAAAGCAGGGGTGGTGGCATACACCTTTAATCTCAGCACTCAGGAGGCTAAGGCAGGAGGATCATTGTGAGTTCGAGACCAGCCTGAGCTACAAAGTGAGTTCAAGGCTAGCCTGAACTGCACACTGAGACCCTGTCTCAAAAAATAGGGCCAGGGATTTAGCTCAGTGCCATAAGCGCCTGCCTGGCAAGAATGAGGTTGTGAGTTCGATCCCCAGTACCAGAAAAAAAAAAAAAAACTAATTTTATTATCAGGGTGAATAAACGTGGGTCCATGTTTATTCTTCAGAATACTTCTATTGATGAATTAATTTTAATTTTATGAGTTTGGTTAAACCATGCGTACTTAACAGGAAAAATACCACAAAAATAAAGTACTAACTTTTTAATATTGATGGTGTTTATAAAAAAGCGTTAAAATTTTCGACATCGACTGATTTTTGGCATACAAAGTCAAAAAAAGAACACCAGAAATACATTTCCATATGAACTACGATGACAATATCAACAGCACACTACAAAAAAATAATCTTTACATATCACATGTAAGGCGGTCTGCACACATGGCAATGCAATGTTGCATATCCATGCATCATTTACACTGACAGCACATGTGTTTTGCTTTCCTGACCTTTTTCTGGGACATACTTGACATCTCAGTGGTCTCACTGTTTTGTCAAGAGGTTCTTACTATATTATACAGTGTGTGGTTAACAGGAACATAAAATACCAATAAAATAAATTATTAAAGGGGCTGGGGATTTAGCTCAGTGGCTCACGTGCTTGCCTGGTAAGTGCAAGGTCATGAGTTTGATCCCTGATACAAAAAAACTCAGTAGTAAAATAAATTATTAAATTCTTAATATGTATTGTGCATTTAGAATAGACACCAATATTTTCACATCAGCTGTATACTTCCTTACAAAACCTGAAAGACAACATAAGAAATAAATTTCTATGTGAACTACAATGAAAATACCAATACAACTCTACCACAAAAATAAGCTTTCCTTCGACTGTCACACCTAAGGCACTCTTCACACCTGACAACTGCATGTTCCATGTATGTCTCACTGACAGCACATGTGCTTACTTTCCTTTCCTACGTGGCAGTCTTGTTACCTCTCCTCTTTTCCTGTTTTGCAAGAACTTCCTACTATATTGTACAATATGCACTTAGCAGGAAAATAAGATATCAGTAAAATAAAATATGAAATATGTAATGAGTGCTTAGAATAAACATCAAGCCGGGCGTAGTGGCACATGCCTTTAATCCCAGCACTCGGGAGGCTGAGGTAGGAGGAGCGTTGTGAGTTCGAGGCCGGCTTGCACTACAACGCACAAGGCCAGCCTGAACTACATAATGCGACACTGCCTCAAAAAAACTAGGGTTAGGAGTTTGGCTCAGTGGCTTAAGCACCTGTCTGGCAGGTGCGAGGTTGTGAGTTCGATCCCTGGTGCCACAAAAAAATAAATAAATAAATAAATAAATAATCTCTTATGTGACCCAGTCCCAATCCTCTAAGAAAATTTCCCCTTGATATTTTCACTTGTTATTTTCTTTGTAAACCAAACTATTTATGCCGCAAATGTTTAACAGTGAGCAAAACACAACTGTTGGCCAATGCCTTGTGTTACAAGTGACATCATAGTTGCTGCATAACTCATCAACAACATCTACTCCACATCTGGTTTCATTGTTGACAGTTTTACCAGGCATGGTGGTACACTCCTGTAATCCCAGCACTTGGGAGGCTGAAGCAGGGGGATTGTTACAAGTTCGAGATCAACCTGAATTGCATAGCTAGATCCTATCTCAAAAAGACAAAAAAAAAAAAAACTTTCCATCTTGGGCTTCCATTTTGCTAAGGTTTCCCTATCAATAGTTTCATTATAATGAAATGTTAACATCAGCAGTACCTGTTTGCTTTTTATTGCCATATATGAGGCCAATGTTGTATCCTTCTGAAATTCAAAGATTGTACTATACAATTCTCTGTTTTGAAATTGCAACATCTCATATGGAATTTCTGCTTTGTTCCTGTATACAGTTCCTGCACTGGTCAATTTGTGCTCTGTTAGCAAATGTTACGTCAGTTGGAAATCCAATTGGTAAACCAATTGTCAAATGTCACATTCTGATTAGTTTGGGAGATGGGGGCAACAAGTCTGTTCACAATATCATTTGGTTTATTACTGTATGAGTAAGGACCTGATGGCTGAGCTCCAGGATAAATGTCTAAATTGAAAGACTAAGGGGCTGGGGATATAGTTCAACGGTTCAGCCCCTGCCTGGCAAGCACAAGGTCATGAATTTGATCCCCAGAACCCCCCCCAAAAAAAGTCTTCACATCTACAAGTTGACACATTGCTTTCTATAAGTCTTTTACATTCCTGCTATCACCATGGGAAATTTGTGCTAAGTGCAATAGACCTCAGCTAGTGAGGTGTCATAATAAATACATTTTTTAATATGGCTACTGGTGCATACAGATGTATGTTTTACCTGCATTTCAGCTTTTCGGTATTTCACAGCATCTTGTAGCATTTTGTCTGTTACAGTTTCCCACACTAAATGGCAGTGCTGGCATTCTGTCCAATGTGTTTTACCCCTACCAAGAACTTCACTATGCTTTTGGACCTAGTTCTAACATTGGATTCTTCCACTTGTTTGCATGGCCATTTTGCAATATTCCGACCAGTGAAATATTTACTTATACTACTGTTTTCTTCATCATCTGAATCAAGAAGGTCTGCATTCCCTATGTCTGTATCAGTCAATTCTTGCTCCATTTCACTGTCACAGGAACTTTGGCTCACATGGCCAATGTCCAAGTCGATGTTGTCATCATCATCATCATCATCCCCCACCACTACTTTGCAGTTATGAAAGCATGTATTTTACCACAATGGATCATCTTCATCATCCATGCATGAGTAATCTGATGATTCACTTTTGACCTTCTCTAAAACTTGCAAATCTGGTTTTTCATGTGCCATTGTACTGAACTGGGCTACTTCTACCAGAAAAACCAAAAGAAAACTTTTTTATTCAACAAATTCTGGAGTCGTGTGGGTCTGATGGACCCTCTGTGATGCTCAGGTAAATATATGCAAAACCAGTAGGATAAAGCATAACGTTGGATCCAACTCCTGTTTTCCCACTTTTGCACATAGGCATTCTCTTTGCCATTCATCATACCAAGTGGATAAACACATAGACTGCTTACTGTGTCCCTCAGGGAAAGGTACTGAAATGTGTAGCTAGCTACTATTACACTAAAGTACAAATTTACAGTAGAAAAGTAAGAGATGGGCCCATTGAACCCAGTCTTATAAGCAATCATGAGGCACTGATGAGTATTTGGGTAGAAAGATTAGGGATGGAGGAAGAGATACGGGAATCATCAGTGTATTGTGGAGTCATGAGCAGGCAGGTCATGTGAGGGGAGGAGACTATTCAGAGACCTGATGTAGGTTGAGGCAAGAAAGGACTAAGGACAGGACCTGTCCATGGGAATGCCAAGATCCAGGGCAATAAAGCACTGCCAGAAAGGGCAGAAAAAAAAACAACATTCTACAGGAGAGCGTCCAAAAAGTCAAAGGAAAAATAAATTTCAGGAAGGGGAGCCTGGTCAACAACTTGGAACTCTGAGGAAGTCAGTTAAGATCAGAACTCAAAGTATAACGAGCATGGCGGCACATGCCCTTCACTCAGCACTTAAGAGGCTGAAACAGCAGCCGGGCGTGGTGGCGCATGCCTTTAACCCCAGCACTCGGGAGGATGAGGTAGGAGGAGCGTTGTGAGTTTGAGGCCGGCTTGGGCTACAACTGGAGCACAAGGCCGGCCTGAGCTACATAGTGTGACCCTGCCTCAAAAAACTAGGGCCAGGACTTTGGTTCGATGGCTTAAGCACCTGTCTGGCAGACGTCAAGTTGTGAGTTTGCTCCCTGGTGCCGCAAAAAAAAAAAAAGAAAACGAGGCTGAAGCAGGAGAACCCCAAGTATAAGGCCAACCCAGGGTACCCAGCAAGACACTGCCTGAAGAAACAATGAAACAAAACAAAACAAAAAACTAAAAATGCTCATTAAGTAGCGGACCCCTGCTGATGTTGGACAGAGCTGTCCATGGAAGAATGGCACTGGTGTGTGGATTACAGCACGTGCCTGAGCGTTAGGCAGCACTTCACTGGATGCCAATTCTTAGTCATGAACGCCAGACACCATCAATGTCCAGAGAAGGAGGGCTACTAAATTCTATTTAATCTACTTAACCGACAGAATAAACCACCACTTAAAATTACAAGAAGAAAGTCTATATAGTAAGGGGAAATATAATGATACAATTATCCAGGAAAAAGAACACAAATTTCACCTAACCCATGACAGCAATGATGAAATTACAAATAATACAGAAAGGAATTAGAAAGATATGGGAAATAATGCGTTGATAAGGTAATGTATATATGTTTCTTTTTAAATTGTGTTGTTTCTGCAGTGGACAATTTTTTTTCAGTGTATAGTGCAATATAGAGGGTTTCTGAACCTTATTGTTCAGAAGACCAAAATAAACTAAATGTCTTTTAATGAAATTTCATCAAGAAAAACAAGATCTGGGGCCTATACATACATATGTGTCTATCTATCTACATACATACATATACCTATGTATGCATAGGCCTATAGTATACACACACATATACATTTATATATGTATTTTTTTATTTTTATTTTTTATTTTTTGGCCATATGGTTACACAGTATCAGCTATGGAAACACTGAGGAGTTGCGGTGTTCTATACACTGGAGACTGGAATCATAAAGACTTGCCCCTCCAGTGTTTCTTCATCATAGATTAAGGCGACATGTGACAGAAGGGTTCTCACAAAACTATGTAAGACATCTGAAAACACATGATAACCAGTCAGAGAATTCCTAGGAGAATCACTCACGTAAGGGATGGTGAGGGTGCCCAAGCCGCAGCTGAACCCCGCCTGAGGGATGTGACATTTTTCCGCAGAAACGCCCTGGCATTCCCTCATTTCCTGGGGTCGCATCTCTCTCCTGACTACTCCAAACACCGCCACCAGCCACTGCCCACGCTCCCTGCAGGACCCCTCCACAAGCCACCGCCACAATCCATAGTCCTAGCTACACCCAGCAGGGCGGCCTCCCAAATGCTGCTTCGCCCCTTCGCCCCTTCGCCCCTTCGCCCCTTCGCCCCTGCCCTACCCCTCCAGTTTTATGAGAGAGTCTCCCTATGTAGTTCAGGATGGCCTGGAACTCACTGTATAGCCCAGGCTGCCCTCAAACTCGTGATAATCTTCCTGCCCCAGCGTCCCAAATCTTGGGATTACAGGCCGGTGTCACCACACCTGGCTTGGTTATATTATTCTTGCTCACCTTCAAAGTTTGTCAAAATAGTCTGTGTGTGTGTGTGTGTGTGTGTGCGCGTGTGCACACGCGTGCATGTGTGTGTAGAGAACTGGTTATAGGCTCCTCAGCTTCCAAAATCCTAAGTAGTCAAAGGACTGCTTAACCTCAGTGTGAACCTTCTAGTACCTGCCAACCATTGCTGCTCAACTCCAACCCTAGAGAACAACAGGTTTTGTTTGTTTAATGTAGTATTTTACAATGGTGGGGATCTAACCCATGGCCTGACACGTACTAATAATGTACCTTACCTCTGAGCTACATCTATGCCAGGCCCTAATCATAGATTTCTTGATTGAGGTGCACTTCATGCAACTCTATGATGCTCCTAGAAGTATGATACAATGTAACAATGTTTAATTATAACTGCAATAGGTTTGTAAGTATCACAAAGACAGCAATCTATTTTAGGCTGCCATATACTACTTAGAAACATGTGAAATAAAAGAGGAGTACATGATAAACCTCTAAAAAACTGCTCAGGCCTGCGTCCATCTTCTGGGCAGCCAGATTCTTGCTTTCACCTTTGGAACCATTCTCTCTCTCTCTGGTTCACTGAAGAGCAGTCCGCAACTGCCTGCCTTCAAGATTGGTCCTTTATCTTCATCAGTAGGATGTGGAAAGAGCAAACATGGTCCTAGGTTGCCACTTGTCTAGATTATTTTTCTCATTGCTGAGACAAAATACCCAACACCCACAGTTAAAGGAGAAAAGGTTTGTTTGACTCCCAGCTCCTAAAGGTTTCAGTCCATAGTTGGCTGGCTCCAAGGCAGGGTGGCACTGCGGACAGGGATTGAGGAGGAGAAAACAGTTCGTGGAGCCCACAAAGCAGCAAAAGCAACAAGGGCTGGCCACAGCTCCTTCTATCCTTTACATCTTATCCAGGCTACTTAGGGCAGGTAGCACGCACACGCTTAATCCTAGTGCCCTCAAACCTAGTATTGCATCATGAATCAATCCCAGCATCACACACTCCAGGTCCAGCCACCTCTGAAAAAGCCCCCGACCTGTGACTGCATGAGGCTTTGGGGGGACAGCTAGACACCAGCCATTACACCACTTTTCAAATATAACCAGATATTTTAGTGTCTCAAGTAACAGTTCCATTCTTCTAGTCAGTAAATTAGGTAACATTACACTACTTACAGTGTTACATAGTTACTAAAGACTATTTTCATTTTTGTTAAACTTTTAGAACAATGTGTTTTTCAGAAATGATAACACGCTCATTATAAAGCATTTTAGCAGCTCAGAAAAGCACAGAGAAATTTAGAAACCATCTAAAGTCCTAATAACCATCTTCAGCATCCAGTGAATATTCCAGACATGTACACAGGAAGCCACATGGATGACTATCCAGAGAAAAATAATTTTAAAGCAAGGGAGATCCTCCTACAGTATTTTATTTTAAAAATTAAAAAAGAATAAATAAAATTCTATTTGATACTGGCAGAAGAAAAAGAAACATGAGCCGGGCATGGGCCCACGCCTTTAATCCCAGCACTCAGGAGACTGAGGTAGGCGGAGCATTGTGAATTTGAGGCCAGCTTGGGCTACAACGTAAGTGCAAGACCAGCCTAAGCTACATAGTGTGACCCTGCCTCAAAAAAAAAAAAAAAAACTAGGGCCAGGAGTTTGGCTCAGTGGCTTAAGTGCCTGTCTGGCAGGTGCAAGGTTATGAGTTCCATCCCTGGTGCCACAAAAAAAAAAAAAAAAGAAAAAGAAAGAAAAAAAGAAACATGAATGAGGGCCGGCCGGGGGTGGGGCTCAGTGTTAGAGCCCTTTTTGATTTTTGATTTTTTTAGGTTTTTGAGACAAGGTCCCACTGTGTAGCTCAGGCTGGCCTCGAACTCATAACAATCCTCCTGCCTCAGCCTCCCGAGTGCTGGGATTACAGGTGTGCACTACCACACCCAGCCTAGCGCTCTTACCTAGCATGCATCAGGCCCTAGGTTCCATCCCTAGCACCCAACAAGTAACAGTAACAACAACCTTGAAGAAACAAGAGTCATGAATGTAACATAAATGTTTCTTCTACTTGACATTTTATCCCCTAAAAGGTTGAGCTAAAGTGGAAGAAAATAAATTTCTTTTTAAAACTTTCTTCTTTTTTTCCTGACATTTTTTGTCAGTGTATACTGGTTATGCAGATTAATAGGTTTCATTCTGGTAGATCTGCACATGTATATAACACACTTCAATCATTTCCTCCTATCACCATAATAGGGAGAGTAACTGGGGCTAGGAGACCACTCCCCTCCCCACTCCTCATCCCAGCTAAGCTCAACCCCACCACCACCACCTTTGTCGAAATACTTACTACCCGAAGGCAGAGATAAAAATGCTAAAGACCCCTGGGCCCACCTTGGAAAATTCCTGGAATTCCCAACCAGGACAAGAGCAGGCTAGACCTGCCTGAGCCGGTCATTCCTCCCTCCTTGTCTGCTGCTTGCTTTCCGCCTGCGTGAGCCTGCTTGCTCTGAGCCGACTTTCACCCTTTAAACTTCATGAAACTGCCTTTTCCATACTGTTGTATGCAACGTCCAATTCTTCGTTGCACACAAAAACCTGGAAGCCCATTCTTGACCCCAAATCACCCATGGTATCAACCCCCCCCCCAGCCCCAACTGGCTCCTAGGTTTCACTGCTGGGGAGGAGGGGCAGCTTCAATGTGCAAAATGTATTTTGATTACATTCATGCCCCTATTACCTCAAATACTTTTTAATGGTTAAGCTTCCAAAGACATTTCTAAAATTTAAAAAACGCAAATATATGAAAACTATGAGATTAGTCTTTTTTTTTTTTAATTACATTTCTCTCCCAGCACTCAGGAGGCTGAGGCAGGAGGATCCTTCTGAGTTCAAGAACAGCCGGGGCTACAAAGAGAGTTCAAGGCCATCCTGAACTGCATAGTGAGACCCTGTCTCAAAAAATGGGGCTAGGGATTTAGCTCAGTGGCACAAGTACCTGCCTGGCAGGTGTGAGCTTGTGAGATCAATCCCTGGTACCAAAAAAAATTACATTTCTCAAAAGCTGCCCCTTTGCTGTGACCCTGGATCCAACCTCATCATCCCCTTCCCTCCCATTCTGTTTTTCCCAGCAGTCAAGGAGATCTTTTTACAAGGTTAGATCCGATCTTGTTGCTTTTTTTGTGTGCTTACACCCTTAAAACGTCACCAACTGCTAAGAAGGTCACCAATGCAAATTTTCTGACATGATATCTAGTGAGGGGTGCATATTCCTTTCCCCTCCCACCAAATCCTAATTGAAGTTTTAACCCCAACCTGATAGTGTTTGGAGAGGAGGTCTTGGGGAGGTAACTGGAGTTCAGGTTCAATTGTAAAGATGAGACCTTCAGGGTGAAATAGGAGCCTTTATAGAAGCACAAGAATAGCTGGGCATGGTGGCCCATGCCTGTAATCCGGAGAGGACAGGCTGAGGCAAAAGGATCTCTGTGAGTTTGAAGCCAGCCTGGGCTACAAAGTGAGTTCAAGGCCAGCCTGAACTACTTAGTGAAACCCTGTCTCAAAAAAAGACAAGAAAAAGAGCAACACAAGAACTTTCTCTCCACAAGCATAGGCCTAGGAAAGGCCTCACACAGAGAAGACGTCACTGCACACCAGCAAGGCGGCCCTGCCTAAGCACTGAATCTGCTGCCCCCAGCACCCTAAGAAATAAGTAACTCTGCTGTAGGCCCTGCATAAGCCTATGGTACTTTGCTGTAGCAGCCTGAGCTCAGATGCCCACCGAGGCCTGCCCCACCAAGGCCCACAAAAATCGACCTCACTGCCTTCTCTGACCACACACTCTCCCCAGCTCACTGCCTGGAGTCGCAGTGGCCTTTTCTTTGTGGCAGGGACTCCTGAGACATTGCCGAGTGCACTCCGGCCCCAGAACCTTTGTCGGAGCTTTACTGTCTGGGCCATAGAGCCATCTCCTGCTCAGATTTTTCTTTCTGCTTAAAGGAGGAAGCACCCCCTTGAGCAGCTGTAAGCAAGGAGCACGCCACGGCTAAAAGTAAGGAAGTGGAGTCCAGTCTGGAGTCTGGTTCACCACCAGACGAGTCTTTGAGAGTACAGTACATCAGTGTGACAAGGAAGGGGGCAAAGAAATGGAGGTCTGGTTAGGGTAAGGAAAGTCTAGAGGGGCATTAGAGAAGGGAGAGGTGGCCCAACAAACTAAAAGAAACTATAGTCTGTGTCTCTCTCTTTTGAACTTTGACTATTATTATTGGTAATACACTGTCATTGCTACAGTGAAATGCTGCTATTACAACCGCCACAACAGGCAGATTCACGGGCACAGCACGTTTTCTGGATGTTCCCTTTCTATTCACCTTCGACTCCACCTGCTGATGGAGCAGACCCCAAAGCCCTGCATCCTCTCCCCAGAGTGGGGAACCCACAGTGTTTCTGGGCATGAGGGGCTGCGCTGGCCTCAAAGCTGATGAATTAGCTGTGTGGTTCCGGGTCAACTCCGGCCTGGACACGGGCAGAGTCCGCGGAGGCCCCGGGTGGCCTTTGTGGAAGCTCTGGGCTGGAAGGAGGAGAGGATGGAATTGTGACGGGCCATGTGCAGGCGTGTAGGAGCTGGTGAGCTAGGGCCAGCCGGGTGCACCCAGCCTCCTCAACAAGGGGCCGAGGCAGAGAGTAATCCAAGTCCAGTCCCAGAGAGCCGAGGTGCATCCTTGGAGCGGGGTCGGGAAGACCCGGGCCCTGCTCATGAGAGGGTTCCGCGTTAATGCAGGAATTCTTTCTCCCTGGCAGGATGCCCCGGTCCTCAGAGGCACTGTGCCCCATCTCAATATGGTTTTTATTACCTTCCTACTATTTACATGACAGAGCACATGAAAGCCATGGTCTCTTTTTAGGAACAGATGTTACCTGTTAACTTTCCATTAAACCAACAACAAAAAATAAGTCAGGCAGGGTGGCACAAGCCTGTAATCCCAGCACTCCACAAAGCTGAGGCAGAAAGACTGCAAGTTCAAGACCAGCCTGGGCAACTTAGCAAAACCCTGTCGCAACAAACAAAACCAAACAAATGGAAAAATATAAATGGGTGGGGCAGTTTCAGTGTGAAGCCTCTGGTTTAATCCTTAGTACCATACCGGTCCCCCCACCCAAAAAAAAAGAAAAAAGAAAAAGTCATTTCAGAGTCAGAAAGCAGCTACCCAAGTACATCCTCAAGCACAGTGGAGGCATCCTCCTGCCTCAGCCTCCTTTGGTACTGAGATGGTTTGTGCAGCACCCATCACATTTGAAGCCCATTGTCCTCGTGGCTTACAGCCCCTGCCGCCATTGCACTGATTCTCTCTACCGCAATTAGACAAATGAGCTGGAGAGAGACGAATAGCATGGAGGGAGACAGAGGTGTGTCTTTTGGCTGTCATTACTTTTCTTTTCCTTTTTAGCTTCATTCTTTCCCCCCAGGGCTGGGGATTGAACTCAGGCTACAACCCTCATCAGCCCTGTCTTGTTTTGTTGTCCTCTTGGCCCTTCTCTTCTCTCTTTACTTTTTCCTTTTCTTTTTCCTTTTCTTTTTTCTTCTCTGGCGGTATTTGGAATCAGACTCAGGGGCACTCTGCACTGAGCTACATTCCCACCCCTAACTCCCTTTTTTTGAGCCAGGGTATCCTTAAATCACTCAATTGTCCAGACTGGGCTCAAACGTATGATCCTCCACTGAGATTAACGGCACAGTGCTATGTGCCAGTATTCCCAGCTTCCTGAACCTTTGTACATTTTTTGCTTTGAGACAGTGTCTTATAGGTTTGTCCAGGTTTAGCCTCAAGCTTGGGGATGTTCCTTTAGTTCCTTGTAGCAGAACTCAAGAAGGTTTTTACTGATATAGCAGAAAAAGTGAGTTTTATCCAGACAACGTTGGGGAATCAAGTTTGTGAAGCTCTCCTCATGCTGTATTTTTAAAAAGCACATATATGTGATTAGACTCCAGCCAATGGGTTTGTTCATTAAAACCCTTGATTCGAATGGGATTCTTCTAAGAGAATTTCACAGCTTCCTCTCCCCAAAACTACTTCACTAAAACTTTAGTAAGTAAAAATGTCATTACCTTAAAGATCCTTCTTTCCCAGGCAAGGTAGGGACCTAAGATAAGGAGGCCTGGGGATTTTCCCCCTCTGGAGACAGACATGTCTTCCAGGGAAACCCAGGGGGCCTCTGCAACAATCGAACTGCCGTAAAAAAATGTATGGCCAGAACCTACTAGCCCTAAGAATTCAGCATCCTCAATCCACACAGATTAAAGTCATTAAAGAGTCTCCTATATGCCCAAAGGGCTTTCAGACTTGAAAGTGGCCTGAGGGGAAAAAAAAAAAACACAAACAAAAAGCCCATGCCAATTAACAAGGGATTCTTGAAACAAAGGAAACCGGGCCTGTGAAAGGCTTTCCTGGACACATTGGATTAAAATGGAAAATGTGGTTTCTAACAGTTCCGTGCTAGCATGCACAGGTTAAATATAGATTAAAAGAATGAAATGGAATGAAGACTTTTACTTATAAATAGAAGGGAAGAGAACAAAATAAATCAGTGTCCAAATTTCTCTGATGATAGATGATCACCCGAGGTGCACGTTAAAAACATCATCACCAGCCACCCACGCACCCCTAAGCTGGCAGTGTAAGACCCTGCACTTTCGGAAGCTGAGGCACGAGGACTGCCAATTCAAGCCCAAAATGAGCATTTCAGTGACATAATGAGACTCAGTCTCAAAAAACTAATTAATTAATTAAAATAAAGTAAAGAGGCGCTTGGGATGCAGCTCAGTGCGATGGCCTTGGGTTCAGTCCCCAGTACACCCTCTAACCCCACCAAAATCATCACCTTAAAAAAGCAAAAACCAACCAAGCAACATCTTAGGCCCTGTCCAGAAAATACGATTGAATAGCTCTGAGGAGGGGTCTGAAGAACTGATGTTCTAGCCGGGCGTGGTGGCGCACCCTTTTAATCCCAGCACTCAGGAGGCTGAGGTAGGTGGAGTGTTGTGAGTTCAAGGCTGGCTTGGGCTAAGATGTGAACGCAAGGCCGGCCTGAGCTACATAGTGCGACCCTGCCTCAAAAAACTAGGGCCGGGAGTTTGGCTCAGTGGCTTAAGCACTTGTCTGGCATGCGCGAGGTTGTGAGTTTGATCTCCGTTGCCGCAAAAAAAAAAAAAAAAAGAACTGATGTTCTGTTTTGTCTTTTTGAGACAGGGTTTTGCTATGAAGTTCAGGCTGGCTTTGAACTCACTGTGTAGCCTAGGCTGGTCTCAAACTCTCAGAGATCCTCCTGCCTCAGCCTCCTGAGTGCTGAAATTACAGGTGTGCATCACCATACCGGGCTAGAATTGATTTTTTTTTAATTTTCCTTTTTTTTTTTAGAATTGATATTTTAAAGCATGTACCCAGTGATTCTCATCATCCCTAAAGTTTGGAAAATTCTGCTAAAAGGACATTGTTACAGTTCTCTGACACAAGACAGTAGGATTACAACTTTGAAGACAAGTTAAAAAAAAAAAGACAGTAAATCAGACAGTCTCACTCTATAGATCAGGCTAATCTAGAATGTCTGTGCTCAGTGATCCTCTTGCTTCATGCTCCTTAGTAGTTGGGACTACACGCCACTGAGTCAAGCTCTGCCTGTCTCAAAATAAAAAAATTAAAAAAAAAAAAAAGGGCTGGGGGGGTCTAGCTCAGTCCAAAGGCCCTGAGTTCAATCTTTAGTACCACAACCAATCAATCAATCAATCAATCAATACATAAAGGTTAGGAAAAATTTCGCAAAATACATTTGAATTACAAAAGAAAGGGTCTAGTCTTACAATCTTTCCTGTTACACTTATTTACATGTATGTTTGTATATACCTGCATACATTTGGATTTCAATTATTTTTATATAAATGATAAATGTTCATTTACTCAAACCAAAATGCAACAAAAACATCACCGTCCAGACCCCCTGGTGTTAGCCACTGGATGATGAGTGCCCTCCCAGGTCTCTGTGAGTAGATAAGCATGGAGAGTTGTTATCCAGAACAATTTACACCCAGGTCATGCCCAGTTTCCACCAGACATGCTCTTATTTCTACAGAGGAATTAACCCTTGAGGGCCAAGGGTACATGTGGCTTGGTGGCACCACCCTTGCTTAGCAAGCCTGGGCACCTGATTCAATCTCCAAGACCAAAACATAAATGAAAAAAACATAAAGCAATACTGTTTCAGGGCAGGGGATATAGCTCAGTGGCACTAGTGCCTGCCTGGCAAGCTCAAGATCCTGAGCTCCATTTCTGGTACAACAACAACAACAACAACAACAACAAATGTTTGATAAAACATTCTATCAAAAAAATTTGAAGGCTGGGGTGTAGCTCAGTGAAAGAGCATCTGCCTACCACACAACACATCCTAGGTCCAATCCCCAGTAATGGAAAAAAAAAAAAAAACTTTATTTTTTCATGGAACATAGGTTGATGCTATCATTTTTCTAGCTGTATATAATATTCCATTTGTAAAATCATATCAGCACAAACTGCATGGTGGTACGTGCCTGTAATCCCAGCACTCTGGGAAGCTGAGGAAGGAGGGTCACAAGTTCTAGTCCCTTCTGAATGACCCTGTAACTTAGTGTGACTCTGTCTCAAAATTTTTAAAAGGGCTGGTGGTGCAATACCACACACACACACACACACACACACACACAAATTAGCTGAATACAGTACATTAAAGTTCTTTTATAAAACTGGAATGTAGCTCAGTGGTAAAGCACTTGCCTAGCATACACGAGGCTCTAGTTTTATTCCCTGCACCAAATAAATAAATAATAAAAAGTGTTATTGAGGAAAAGAAAAAACTTTAGCTGGATCAAATTTATCTCAGTACGGATAATGAGGAAGCAAGTAGCTTGTCAGACTCAGGCAAAAGTCATCAGATACGTTCAGTATAGATCAGCTCAGCTCATGTCACCCCCAGGTTGACAGCTCTCTCACCCCCAGATTGACCACACATTGGTGGTGCCCACTCTGCCCCATCCTGGCCCCACACAAACTCTGCCCCCAAGCGCAGGTGGAAGAACAGCCCCCAGGGAGCCACAGCTGTTGACCACACGTGGCCCTATACCCTTCCCAGGAGCAAGCACGCGCTGGCTTCGGGCCCCTGCCTCTGCTCAGCCTCTGGTGCAACCCACTTTCTTGTCCCTATGACCACACCATGGTGAGGGAAAGCCTGTATCACAGAGACAGGACACTGAACACTGCGAGCACAGGGCTCCCGAAGTGGGGCTCTTGCACCCCACTTTCATCCTGAACTAATCCTGCTAACGGGTCTCATCTCTTCCCTCTTGCTTCTCGCCACGCGCCTTCAAGTGGAATAGACGGTGTGGTGGGGACCCTTGGGTTTGGTCTCTGAGCTGCTCTCCTCTGGCAGAGCTTACAGAGCGAAGACTGCACTAATCTACCTTCCCATGGGTCATGGAGTGAAGACACAGCGTAGGGAGCCCTAAGTGGTAAGACCGGCTTTCTAGAAAGTGCATCAGGTCCTCGGCTAATCTGGAATGTGAGAGCAAGGTGAAACACAAAAATGAAATCTCTGAATCTCAGGAATATATGGGGCTTTTCCTCTTCCAAAGTTATGTTTTTAAACAAATTAACCATCATTTATTTCCAAGAGATTTGGAGATCTTTGAGATTTACATTCTAAGCACTATAAACCATACAAAGTGTTTTTCTTGGGTTTTTTTCCAGAAGCAAGCCTATTACTCTCAAAGACACTATTTTTTACATATCATCTCTTATCCTGATCTGGTTCTGTCTTGGAGGAAACCATTCTCCAGTTGCTAAAGTCCTAGAAAAGCATTCTTTTCTTGCCATATTTATTCAGCTGAGCAAAAGTCATCAGAAGAGACAGATTTAACTTTAACATATTACAAAGCCTCTTTCAAAATGTGTTAATGAAGTTAATTACTTTAGTAACTGCATTTAAGATCCAAACAAAAAATAATTTTATCTATGTGCAATTACTTCGATATATATATATATATATATATATATATTTTTTTTTTTTTTTTTTTTTTTTTTTTTTTTTTTTTTTTTTTTTTTTTTTTTTTTTTTTTTTTTTTTTTTTTTTTTTGTGGCACTGGGGATCGGACTCACAACCTTGCACCTGCCACACAGGCGCTTAAGCCACTGAGCCAAACTCCCAGCCCTAGCTTTTTGAGGCAGGGTCACACTGTAGCTCAGGCCAGCCTTGCACTCATGTTATAGCCCAAGCCAGCCTCAAACTCACAACGCTTCACCAACCTCAGCCTCCCGAGTGCTGTGATTAAAGGCGTGCACCACCATGCCCTGCTGACTTGATTTTTAATATTAATATTTTCAATATCAATAACAAACTGGAATAATCATAATCAAGGAATTATGCATGTTTTTTTCAAAACTCAGTCATTTCTTCAAACATCAAATAATTGTGATTGGGTGTGAGGCAACATCCTGCCCAGGGTCTTTGTTGATGTCACTACACAATCAGATTATCCCTGAATGAATCCAAATTTGAGCTGAACTGGAAACTCCTGTCACCAATCATTCAAGTCATCATGCCCATGAAGTATCCACATCCAGCAATGACCCACCTCCCCCGGTTAGCCAGGAGCTACATATAAATTTTTCATCCCAATTTCATCAGGTTAAGTGGGGATCATAAAATAAGCTGCCTCTAGGTCACAGTACCAGGGACCCCACACAGTGGCCACCAACAGCAATGTGACAATTGATTCTCATTATATTATAGCTTTCCCTAAAGGAAGAGCCTTACCTATCTAAATGTCCTGAGGTGGGCTGTGCCTAGCTAAGGCCCCTTTGCCTAAAACCAGTTACATGACCACAAAGTTTGAGATCCTGCTGCAAATTAACAGTTTGTTTTCCTAAAGGGCTGGTGGGGTGGGGAGATTAGCTCAGTGGTAGAGCACTTGCCTGCACAGGCCTTGGGTTCAGTCCCTGCTACTACCACCAAACGAAAGGATGTTGAGATATGCCAGACTTCCAGAGACAGGACAGAAGGGCCAGACTCTGCTCTCTGGATTTCATGAATAAACCATACACCCTAATTTGTTTGAAAAAAATACATATATTCAACTCTAACTAAAGCATTAGAAAGTTAGGAAGAATAAAAGTTCTCTTACTGTTCTTTTTTCTCCCACTTAAGTGGCATACCATTTTCTCTTGATAATGAAAGTTTGCTTGAATTCCCAAACTCTACTTCTTGTAGATTAGTACATATTTGGAGCATTGCTCTTTCATTTTAAATATTTACAGGGGGAAAAAATAGAATCACTATGTGGGCACTGACAAAATTATTGTCTGAAATCTCTATGGCTGGACAATGTTGTTTTGCTTGAATCTTGAAACAATTCTAAGTGAATACACAAATAATTCCAAGGAAATTCAAATATAAGAACTAACAGATTGTTAAGCTAACATGTTTATAAACAGGCTGGGCTTGGAAGGAAATCAAGATCAAGACATCTATACTAAGACAACCTAATGTATCTGCATGGATTTTGTGTATTTAAAAACAAAGCTGGGAGCCGGGCATGGTGGTTCACGCCTTTAATCCCAGCACTTGGGAGGCTGAGGTAGGAGGAGCGTTGTGAGTTCGAGGCCCACTTAGGCTACAATGCTAGCGCAAGGCCGGCCTAAGCTACATAGTGCGACCCTGCCTCAAAAAACTAGGGCTGGGAGTTTGGCTCAGTGGCTTAAGCACCTGTCTGGCAGGTGTGAGGCTGTGAGTTTGATCCCCAGTGCCACAATAAATAAATAAATAAATAAATAAAAACAAAGCTGGGGGACTCAATGACCTAGTGAGATCCTGTCTCAAAAATCAAAGTCTGGTGATATAGCTCAGTGTGAAGGGCCTGGGTTCAAGCCCAATGCCAAAAAAAAAAAAAAAAAAAAAAAAAAAAAAAAAAAAAAAAAAAAAAAAAAAAAGAAAGAAAGAAGAAAAAAGTTAGCAGAAAGAGTACCATCATTATTATCATCTGGTAAAAGTACAACCCACTTCAATGAATTTTAAATGCTTCATTACTTTAAGAATTTCTCTAGGCTCTGTATAGCAGGAATCTGAACTACAAGAGTGCCCTGTGCGCTAGGGATGTAGCTCAGTGTACAGTACATTTTTATCCAGAAACTCAAGAACCTGAAGCTACCAGATTAGTTGCTTAGAACCCATATTTACCTAACACTGCTTTGCTCGATTAACTGAAAAGAAACAAGGCAAAAACAAAACAGGAGAAGCCAGTAGATTACTGGGTGGAAGAGAATAACTATGAAGTCAGAACAGATGTGGGTTTCAACAAGCTACTTCTTTACAATCCTGCCACTATCTGACTATTTTTAACCTACAAAAATGGCAACTTTGGGCCCATGCCTATAATCCCAGCACTCTGGGAAGTTTAAGAGGAAGGGTCACAGGTCTGCACCCAGAATGAGCAATTCCATGACTTAGCAAGACTTGTGTCTCAAAATAAAACAAATAATATATAAAATAAAATAAAATGCTAGAGAGATGTAGCTCAATGCAAAGGCCCTGGGTTCAATCTACAGCCCAGGAAAAAAAAAAAAGGTAAGTGTGTGTGGCTCCACCTAGTGGCTGTGTGGCGGGGGCAGCTGACCTGCACGTTGTGAAAGGTTGTGTCCCTTTAAAATTCACATGTAAAAGTCTGAAACCCCCAAACATCATGGTGTGACTTTATGTGAAGACAATGCTTCAACAGAAGTAATCGAGTTAAAGTGAGGTCTTTAAAGTGGACCCCAACCCAAAATGACTGGTTAAAAAGGGAAAAGTTGGACACAGCACCACTCCTAGAAGGAAGATAATGTCAAGAGTCAGAGAAGACAGCTACCTACAAGCCAAGGAGAAAGGCCTGGAACAGAGCCTCCCTTACAGCCCTCGGAGGGGACCAGCCCTGCTTTCCCTAGTAAACTGATACCCTTTCTCCTACAGCCCTTGACCCTAAAGATAGCAGTGACATCAGTGGGTGCGCACATTTCAGTCTCAAACACACGCAAATGCATTTCATGTTCTAGCACAGCCTGCCAGATGGGGAAGCTGACAGACAAGAGGAATACGCACCCTGTATCACACACCCTTAACTCCCCTCAGCCTCTCCCCGCCATAGTGAGCGCTGAACCGGGGCCTATGCACAACACTACCAACTTTTTTATTCTGTTACAGGATCTTGCTAATTTACCTAGACTGGGCTTGAACTTGCGATCCTCCTGCCTCAGCCTC
The DNA here is from genome assembly GCA_004363535.1 of Dasyprocta punctata. Lineage (NCBI taxonomy): Eukaryota > Metazoa > Chordata > Mammalia > Rodentia > Dasyproctidae > Dasyprocta > Dasyprocta punctata. The sequence continues at coordinate 57,840 of RJWM01011543.1, forward strand.
CCAGAGTGCTGGTATTACAGGCATGAGCCACCTTGCCAGTTTATATCACCCCTCTCGAGAACGCCCCCAAGACTACCTCAGTATGTACTACCAGGTCCAGGTCATGATGTACCTCTCTCTGAAAGGCCCGCATGCTACCCGGAGTGTGTATTTTTAAACTTCTGCCTACTAAGCCTCTTCGTGCCTCTCACCAACCTGTCTCAAAAATTGTTTTTGCCGTGACAGAGGTCAGCGAACCCACAGCCTGCTCCATGGGAGGGGTGAGTTAAGGTCTCCATTGCCTGTCTGGGGGACTTCCTCACACCCTGTCCCTAACAGCGTGAGTCAGTGACAACTCTCAAGGGTCGAAATTGCTGGGCGTGGTGGCGCACGCCTTTAATCCCAGCACTCGGGAGGCTGAGGTAGGAGGAGCGTTGTGAGTGCGAGGCCGGCTTGGGCTACAACGCGAGCGCAAGGCTGGCCTGAGCTACACAGTGCGATACTGTCTCAAAAAAACTAGGGCCAGGAGTTTGGCTCAGTGGCTTAAGCACCTGCCTGGTAGGCGCGAGGTTGAGTTCGATCCCCCGTGTCACAAAAAAAAAAAAAAAAATCAAGTGTTCAAAGAGAGGTTCTGCCCAATAAAAGACAGCTGTTGCCAAACTGCAAACCGTACATCTCCCAGAAACCTGATCGCCATAGTAAAAAACAATCTGCAAGCAGACAGTGCTGAGACACTAGGCTGTGAAGGTGGGCACACAGGTCGGGGTGGAGGAGCAGGAACCCCAGAACAGAGCCGGCTCTACGCACGGCCTCCTCCACCCAGATCCTCGCTCAACAAACAGCTCCTGCAGCACCCAGGAGTCCTTGACTTCAGGCAGCCACCATCAACTGACCAGCAGCTGGCCTAGAAGAAAAACCCGCTCACTCGCCTGCATTTGCCTCTGTAGACTCAGTCACAAGTCAGTGATTATTGGGAAAAAAAATTGCATGGTATTTGGGAGTTAAGAGTTGTGCAACCTTGGGGAAATCATTTAAAATCTTTGAATATCTGTTTCTTTATCTGCAAAAGGGAGCCAGTTGGTAATGTTTCCGATGGGAGCTCTGTTGGCCGAAAGCACCTTGTCCAATGTCTAGCAGTCACAAAGCTCCTAACCAATGTTTGTGGGATCTGAAACGAGGGTGAAAAGAATCCTCGCCAATTCGGCTACAAATTAATTTATCTGAGCCAGCTCAGTTTCCGTGTTTTTATACCCAAAGGAGCCCTGGAGTAGGTGCTAAGCTGGAAACCAAA
>RJWM01011544.1:0-59213 GCA_004363535.1 Dasyprocta punctata
ACTCCCGAGAAACTGTAAGAATAAACCTTTCCTTCCCTAACTTTGGGCGTCAGGTATTTTGTCTCGGCAACGAGCAAAAAGTAACTAAGACAGTGGCACAAGCTGCGCAGGTTCCAGGGAGAGAAAAGTCAGATAGCACCTCCCGTGAGTCTACCAGCATGTGCCCCCCACTCCCCCAAGCAGCTAACTGGTTCAGAAGACAGGCTGAGTTGATAGTAACTAAGGTATATAAAACAACTGAATGCTTGCATTGTTTGGTTGATTTTTCAGACCTGGGGCCAGCAGTCTGAGCATCTCTTGGGAGGATGATAGTATGCAATATAGCAAATATGGGGGATTCCTTCTGTCTTGTCTTTGAAGTCTAATATTGTTGTCACTGTTTTGCTTTGTTCTGATTGTTTTGCTTTATTCAATATTCTGTTTTGACTGGTTTTATTCTGTTTCAGTTTTGATTTGATTTTGCTATACCTCATGGAATAGATAACTATTGTGAAGATAACAAGATATACTATGGTAGCTATTGTTGTTTTCCTATTATCCTGCATTCAAGTTCTGTACCAATTTTGCTGCATGGTTTTGATTGGCTTTCTTCTGTTTTGTTTTCTTGAATTTTACTATCTGTAAAATAAAAAAAAATTTAAAAATAAAATAGAAAAAGCAACTCATACTTTAACAACTTTTGTCTTTAAACAAAAACAGCAATAACACAGGTCCCATAGGTTTGCCACCACTGCCTTGTATCATTCAGATTATTCCAATGCTTACTAAAGCCCTCTAAATATGTACTGATTTGGAATTTCTATGTTAAAATGAGTAAACTCAAGCTCATACAGGTAAGTCCCTCTGGCAAGGACCAGTGTTTCTAATATGATGCTGTCTCCCCTTAAAGCCATCAGGTCTTACTGAATATGATATAACTTATGGTAAATATCTGGTGGTTCAGGAAAAACAAGTCCATCAGGTGGCCCTTTTCTGCTCAGACCTGTCACTCCAGCACTGATTTTAGGAGATAGTTTCACCGAGGAGGAAGCATTGACAAGTGAATGAAATTTGGTTTGTGCTGTTGATAAGCTCACTCTGGTTCAGGCTGTATCTGTTCAGTGCCAGTTCCAATCCAGTCGAACCAGTGGGGATGATGAATCCACCTCAGGCCTGAACTGGCATGCCACTGACTTGCAGGTCTGTAAGTGCAGCCATGTGGGAGAGGCAGTTAGCCTGGAGTAAACACAAGGAGGAGAGGCGTGATAAGTCACCTCTAGAGAGAAACAGCAAATAAGAGACCCATCCTCAGCAAATACCAGAGAAAACTGCAGGTAGAGGTATTTGCCAATTCATCACCTCTCCCTTCCACCATGACAGAAAAAGAGAATCTTTGGACTCATGATAACTTTTGTTTTTACCTTGACTGTTATAAATATTAAGAAATAGTAGCACTTAAAGCATAGAATGTATCAGTAGTAGACAGGCAGCTCTTAATGTCATGAGTGCAGCAGGCAGGGAGCCACTTTGGCTCTACCTTTCTATAGGGAAGTCTGGAGCTGCCTTCTCTAGAAATGCAGCCTGGTCCCACCTCTGTGTCCTGGTCAAGGTTCTGCCATAACTTCCCTATTTAGACAGGGAATGGAGAGGTAAGTCAGCGGAGGAGGTAGCTAACAGGTGAGGAGGACTAGTATATAAACAAAAATTAAACAAAATTAAAAAGGTCTGGAGTTGTCAGCTATGTATTTTCATTCCTGCTCTTACATAGCATGCTGGAACCTAAGTCAGACTTCAGCTCCTAACGAGAGAGAAGGAAAACAAAATATAATTGGACTTTGAGTGAAAAATTAGTTCCAATCTTTCTTGTGCTTTTTTTCTTATGTTTTCTTTTATTTTTTACATATAATTCTCATTCCATTTTTTTCCCTCAGTGATTCAAAAGTTATATTCCTTATATCTCTTCTTTTAGTAATTTTCCTGGAAATTTTACTGTATATACTGTATTTAAATTGATCACTTTACATATAGAGTAATGTGAGGACTTGGGAACATTTGAACTTGTCACCCCCATTTGACTTTCATGCTATCCATTACCAATTTTTCATCTCTGTATTCCTTAATATTAACTGTGCTGTTATTTTTTACCCCACTATTTCTTATGGCTTGTTTATATTTTTCATATTTAATCCTTCTTGTGTGTATTGGGTATGCTATGTCCCCCCAAGTCCTCATACTTTTGATGGGGCTGAGTCTAGTGCTTGTGTTCAGTTTGCTGTCTAGCGCTGGGATTGGCAGTGTGAGCGCTGCACATGCCCAGGGGTGGAGCTGAGATACAGTGTAAGGGAAGGTGGGTCTTCCTCTTGTGCTTCCACCTTCTCTCTCGCACGTGCTCTCTCGCTCTCTCTCTTTCTCTCTCTCACCAGCACACCTTGCGGCTTGCAGCCGCCATGAACAGCAGCCCTCCATGGCATGCTGACTTGGAGCCAACTAAGTAGGACTGAAATTCCCAAGAAACTGTAAGGAATAAACCTTTCCTTCCCTAATTTTGGGCGTCAGGTATTTTGTCTCAGCAACAAGCAAAAAGTAACTAAGACAGAATTTGGTACCAGGAGTGGGGCCATTGCTGTAACTATTCCTGACCATGTGGTTCAAGAGCCTTTGGAAATGGCTTGCAGGGAAAGTTTGAAAAGGTTCAGAGATGTCGTCTACATGCATAGAGCTGAAACAGCTTAGGTTTTTCTATATGGGAGATTCTGGTCAGAGCCCAGGAGACCAGAAGGCTGATAGAAAGCCTGCTGGTAAAGACCAGGCTCGGGAGGTTTCTGCTGGGAAGAAGGACGACATTAGGTGTTGAACTCCACACGATGTGTGTTACGGCTGGGCCGAAAGTTTGTCTGCATTCTGCCCATGCCCAGAGACTTTGCCTGAGACTGAGATTAAGGCCGATGAACTGATTAATCTGGCAGAGGAAATCTCCAGGCAGCAGACTGTTGAAGCAGTGACCTGGCTGTTATTGGGGGCATTTAGCCAGATTTATATTGGGAATCAAGAGCAAAGAGCACGGCATGGAGATTTAAAACGTGAGTTTGGCCAGGACGCTGTGCACTATAAAGATTGAGCTGAGACCTTGATTGCTGAGAAGGAACAAAGGAATAAAAAAGATGGCCTGGGGGCATCCCGGGAAGCAGTGGGCCTCCACCCTTTGCAGCCTCAGGCCTTCAAAAGTGAAAGAGTTTGCTTGGAGGAAGAAGGCACAGAGTGCCCTGTCCCAGAGTGGTGACAAAAAGCCGCAGAGTGCCTTGTCCCAGAGTGGCAACAAAAAGCTGCAGAGTGCCCTGTCCTGGAGTGGTGACAGAGGCCACGCCATGTCCAAAAATGGAGGCAGCCATGCCAGATTCGAGGCAGCATAGAGAAGCTGTTCCTCACAATCAGGTTCAGAGAGCTCAGCGATCCAGGCAGTCGACACCTACAGCCAAGAGAGAGGAAAGCCTGGCTACTGCTCCAACTGGCAGTGGACCTTGGTGGCATCCATGTGGCGCTGGTTTTAAGTACAAGAAAAGGCTAAGGCAGCTTCCACGAGAGCAATGTGTAAAGATGTAAGGGTGAAGCCAAGGAACATGGATCGTCCAAGGAAAGCTATGGAAGTTAAGACCCCTGAAAGTGCCATGAGGGTGGAGTCACTCAAGTCTTTTGGAGCTTGCAACCAGATTGCTTCAGATGCTGAGCAGAGAACTCCTGGACTTAATGTTCTTGTTCCTTTTGCCAAGGCAGCACTTGATGCTCATGCCTTAGATTTAACCTCCCCTTTCACATTGTTCATTTGTCACCTGCTCTTTTCCTTTATAGGTTTATCTTTATGTCCTACAGTCTATTTTGTAGTATTATTTTCTGGCTAAATTTTTCAGTCTCGAGCTGGGCGTGGTGGTGCACGCCTTTAATCCCAACACTTGGGAGGCTGAGGTAGGAGGAGCGTTGTGAGTTCAAGGCCAGCTTGGGCTACAATGTGAGTGCAAGGCCAGCCTGAGCTACACAGTGCAACCCTGCCTCAAAAAACCAGGATTGGGAGTTTGGCTCAGTGGCTTAAGTGCCTGCCCTGGCGGGTGTGAGGTTGTGAGTTTGATCCCCGGTGCCGCAAAAAAAAAAAAAAAAAAAAAAAGTAAAAAAATAAATAAACAAATTTTTCAGTCTCTATGAAACCTTTTTTGAGAGTATATCATTTTGCAGTGAATAAGACTTGATTTACCTAAATTATGAAGTGAGAGGATTAGAAATTTAAGCATAAATAGCCTTTCATAAGTATCAACCTCTGAACTTAAAAATTGGGGAAAATCTTGCTGTGTCCCTTGGTATCCATCATGTCCAATTTGCTGCCAGCTGGACCCTGGTTTTTACCCTGCTGGAATATACAGGTCTGTAAGTAGGTACCTATTACAGGGAATGCTCCTTACTGTTCTCATCATAATGTTATGCTGAAGCTTTTCTCAATATTAAACATCCACATAACATATAAATGTCTCTTTTCTTTGGGAACTACAAAAAAGTGGGAGAAGGGACACTGTTTCTGAGCAGTGGTAATATATTTGGCTTGAAAGGTCTTTATGTGTTTTTCAGACACATTTAGCTTAAGGGTTTTCTTTTTCATGCCAAAAGAGAATTCTTTATTTTGTTGCTAGCTATCCAAACATTTGCATATACAAATCCAAAAAGTTTGTGCTTGAAGCTAACCTCATTTGTCCTGACTCAAGTCATTTAGGAAGAAGACAATGGTAGTGGGGCGTGGGCGCATGCCTTTAATCCTGGCACTTGGGAGGCTGAGGCAGGAGGATCATTGTGAGTTCAAGACCAGCCTGGGCTACAAAGTGAGTTCAAGGCCAGCCTGAACTACGTAGTGAGACCCTGTCTCAAAAAATAGGGCCAGGGATTTAGCTCAGTGGTGTAAGCGCCTGGCTGGCAGGCACAAGGTTGTTAGTTCAATTCCAGGTACCAGAAAACAAAAACAAAAAAACAAAAGACAGTGGTGTATTTCTAGTGAAGGAGAAGGAAATCATGATCTCTGTGTTGATCCAAACTCTCCTCAAAGACAAACTGTGAATGCTTTTTTACAGAGTCTGCCTTCTGGTGCAAGATGCCTATGGAATCTTTGGTGAGGTACACTTGGAGGGTGCCGTTTTGAAGGACACAGTGTTGGAAGGGCATGCCTGCAGTCTGGTAGGCGTGAAGGTTCTACAGAAGGTCACCAGAGGAAGGTGAGAACAAACTGAAAAGGCATCCACTTTGCTACCATGGCTAACTCTTTTGTTAGTCTTTTATCTCTAAGTTTAAAAACAGTAACCCAGGATCATCCAAACTTTGCCTGTAAAACAAGGCCAGGGGTGGAGTGAGGCCCGTAAAATACCTCTAGGTCAAAACTATAACTGAATGACAAAAAGAACTGTGCAGGTGGGGAATTTAGCTCAGTGTCCTAAGTGCCTGCCTGGCAGGCACAGTGTTGTGAGTTCAATCCCAGATACCAAAAAAAAAAAAAAAAAACCAAAAAAACCCAAAAGAACAGTGCAGGTTAAGTGATTCATAACTGTATTGAAATTAAGAAGATAAAATGGAGGTAAAAGACATATGTGTCTCCTAGACACTTGATAATTAAATGAAAGAAACTAACTAATTATCAACAGTCATTCACATCGTAAGTAGTATCATTTAGGCTTTCTTTCTTTCTCTTTCTTTCTCTTTTTCTTTCTTTCTTTCTTTCTTTCTTTCTTTCTTTCTTTCTTTCTTTCTTTCTTTCTTTCTTTCTCTCTTTCTTCTTTTGAGACAGTGTCTCACTTGTATAGCCAAGACTGGCCTCAAACTAACAGCAATCTTCCTGCCTCGGCCTCCCAAGTGCTGGGATTACAGTCATGCACCACCATACCTGGCCTCATTTAAACTTTAGTTTTTTAAAAATTCCCTTGTTTCTAGAAAGTGAGGCACTTTAGAAAAAATATTATTTATACTTTAAATACTTTTCCCAGTAGAAGTTTTGATGATAGCAAAATGCTCAGGGTATCTGTTTGTTCAGTGGTCCTGTCAGTCCTATTGTATACCACAGATCTAGTCTAAAAGGAAGACATTTAGCATACTGTCTTCCATCACCCCCACCTTTCCAAATGCTCCTCTACAGCCAGCTCACCAGCTGACTAGAAGGGTGAACAATCTGAAACCACTCAATTCATAATAAAGTGACAGGGGGAGAAAAATTGAGAAGATAAAAAGTATTATATGTGTGTTCTAATTCTAAACATTTGTTTTCTATATATTTTTCTAACTATAATGTAAAACATCATTATATGACAATTTAGGTAAATGAAAATCTAATTAAGTGAAAAGACATTGTGTGAGGTTTAGGCAGAACTCTCTCACATTTTTGTGTTTTCCATAGTAGGTAAGATTATCTCTACCAAGAGTCACTTCACCCTAAAATGCTTTGGGTAGATGAAATGAAATGGCACATAGACCTGACCCAAACTGTGGCTGTTAAATCTCTAGTAATCATTCTAATCTATGAATTCCAAAAAGAAGAAACGTTTTAAATGAAACTATTCCACCAAATAATGACTTAGTATAAACAGTGAAGTGGAAATTTCACAATCTTATTGTATGTTATTCAGCTTTCTATTGCAGGGACAAAATATTTGACACCTGCAACTCAAAGGAGAGGTTTATTTTGGCTCACAGTTTCAGAGGTTTCAGTTCATGCTAGCTGGCTCTAAGGCAGACACATCACAGCAGAAGGGCCTGATGGAGGACAACTGGCTCGACACGTGGCAGTCAATAAGCTGAGCAGGTTGGAAAGAGCCAGAAAGGACAATGCCTTGGGCCAGATAGTCCCCAAGGTCATGCTCCCATGATTCACTTTCTCTAAGCATTACATCCTAATAGCCAACTTAGCCATTAATCCGTTGATGAGGTTGGTTCTCTCAAAATCCAGTCACTTCTCCAGGAGTCTCTTATCCTGTCAAGTTGACAAGTAAGGTTAACTAGCACATTTTGTTACCTCTGTTTCTTCAAATTGATGTTTATTTAATTACAGTAATATATAAGCTTATACTAGTATCTGAGAGAAGAAGCCCATTCTGAGAACGTAATATTCTGAATTTAAAGCTTTTATTGGTAGCATCCTCTGGTGATGTGCATAATGATCACTGGTATGGCCATTCTAAATCGTGAACATTTACCAAGCATTTCTGCTGACTGACCTCAGTAGGTGGACAGCTTTTCTTATCCCAGCTGTCTTTCTGGAGGCATCATGTGGGTGAGTGACAGCTTACTCATCAGAAAGTGCTTTTGTCTGGAAAAGTGTGTTACACAGACTGATCCCCTGTGTGTCCTGAGTAGATGCAGGATCACTGCACTAATCTTTAGATATGTTTTATGACAAATACTTCCTTTTTTAAAAAATGATATAGCAGCCGGGCGTGGTGGCACACGCCTTTAATCCCAGCACTCAGGAGGCTGAGGTAGGCGGAGCATTGTGAGTTCGAGGCCGGCTTGGGCTACAACGCGAGTGCAAGGCCGGCCTGAGCTACACAGTGCGACCCTGCCTCAAAAAAACCAGGGCCGGGAGTTTGGCTCAGAGACTTACGGGCCTGTCAGGCAGGCGCGAGGTTGTGAGCTCGATTCCTGGTGCCACAAAAAAAAAAAAAAAAAAAAAAATGATATAGCTATATTTTAATGTAATTGAACTGTAAGTTTTTGGGGGGTTGGGAGGATTTGTCCAGATGTTTGGAAAGCATATCTAGACATGAGAAAAGCTTGATTGGGTCACATAAACCTTATCTTTATTAAGACTGAACCCCATTTCAGTCCTTTTTAGAATATTCTTTATAAACAATTTCAGATTCACAAGCATCTTAAGACTAAAAGTAGTTAGGGGAGAATAAGGATAAAAGCCCTGGGATGTAAGGAGTCCTTGTCTTCTACAAATATTCATATTCTTTCACCATTATGTGGTGTAGCCATACATGTACCTGATATTTAACTTAGTGTTCTGGGTTGCTGTGAAAGCCTGACTACCATCTCCAACATTTCCGTGGAAACACCTCCCCCAATACACCAAGTAGTTAAAATCATTCATTTACCTTTGTGTGTATGTGTGCACATGCTCATGCACTGGGGATAAAACCCAGGTTCTCATGCATCCTGAGCAGTTTCTTTGCCACTGAGGTACACTCCTAGCCCAATTTGCCAAAAAAAACTTTTGAACTCTTTTTTTATTTTAAATTGCTGATGAAACATTGATGCTTTTTAAAGGTGTGATTAATTTCTTTACTTTGGACATTTAACTTTATTTTGGCATTCAGCCATCCAAATAAATATTTAGATTGTGTTTTTGTTCTTTTGGAAGCTATATTTCTTCAAAACAAATTATTAAATAGTTTTGGAATGCTGGATGTTATAATTGCCTATTAGTGACATCATCCATTATCAGTCATCCACCCATGCCCCAGTAAACACAATCTTGTCTTTTTTCCTAAAGTATTGTGTTTCATAGCAACTTCATAAACTTTAACAAAATACATACTTCTCATAAATCTTAATAAAATTTGCTTCTAAAAATTCAAGTTAAAATTGTTAATTTTATAATTCTAATATGTAACACAGAAAATAACCTTTTTCTGGTGGTGGTGGGACTGGGGGTGGAACCCAGGGCCTTTGCACTGGACTATATCTTCAGCCCTTTTTTGAGTTTTTATTTTGAGACAGGGTCTCACAGGTTTGGTCTAAACTTTCCATCCTCCTGCCTCTGCCTCCCAAAGTGCTGAAATTACAGGCCTGCACCACCTTTCCTGACTGAAAATAACATTTTTGTGTCCACCTGTAGTCCCAGCTACTAGGGTGGCTAAAATAAGAGGATCACCTGAGCCCAGGAGTTTAGGGTCAGCCTGGGCAACATAATAAAACTTTTTCTCTTTAAAAAAAGGAAAAAAAATAAAGAAAATAACTTTTCACAGTGGAAGATGGTTGTATGTTTGGGCTAAGTCTTTCAGATCTAACCTACCAGATTTCTTTGGGTCCACAGCTCTAAGGACAGAACATCATCATCCCTCCTGCTATCTGAGTGCCACATGGAGGAGTCGCTGGCTGTAGGCTCCTCACGCAGTGGTTGTGTTGCTGGGTTGCTGCACAGGAAGCGCCTCCTCAGGCCAGGAGGCTTACTGATAGATGACAATGGAGCTCTTGTTTGTCTCTGAAATATAAAGGATTTGAGTGTCTATACTGACTTTCAAACAGCTAGAAAGTAGCAATTTAAGTTTAAAAACTTTAAAATTTTTGAAACTGATGTACAAGGCATGCTTGCTGCAGAACACAGGCTGCCTAGGCTTCATTTCTCTCCAAGTTGCTCACTCCTGCTTTTCCAAGGACTGTCTTCCAGGGCAAGTGCCCTGACCTTTACTCCTCGAGTGTTCTCTGCAGCAGAGGAATCACATTGCTTTCGGTGTCCTAGTCCATTCATGAACTTTATTGTTGTTTACCGTATGCCTTTATTCTTATGTTACGGCCATACTGAGCAAAGAAAAAAATTTTGAAATTAGTTAACCCATAATTCATACAGAAATAGTGATTAACAAATTCTTTTATTTGGTGTAGGGTTAGAGTTCATTCAGTTAAAAAAGTCTTTTCAGGGCTGGGGATTTAGCTCAGTGGCACAAGCGCCTGCCTGGCAGACATGAGATTGTGAGTTCGATCCCCGGTACCAAAAAAAAAATTCTTTTCAATGTTTCTTTCCCAACTTGTTAAAACAAGGATCACTAATCTCTGAGTATTACTAATTTATGGGTACTATTTTATATAGACCTCCTGAAGGACCCTGTAGAATAATATACTAGAAAAGATTTTATTAAGAGGACCAGGACCAGGCATAAGGGGCTGAAGATGTAGATCAGTGAGAAAGCCATGGGTTCAATTCCCAGTACCAAAAATAAAGAGAATTCAGTTAGCATTCCGTGTATATAGTGCTGAGAGTGACAAAGGAAACTACTGACATGGTCTTTGAACTTAAATTATGTCCCTTTGAATCAAAAACAGGACATGCACAAGTAGAAGAGCAGTCAATGATTGAACTGATTAGATATGCCTTACTGATTTATTCAGAAGGTTTTCTGTGAATACATGAAAGTAGGATTAACATACTCATAAAAGGGGAAATAAGATTTATTGAAAAGATAATTCATTTATTTAGTAAATACTATTTCGTACTTCTTTGTGCTATGCCCCTGGCTAGTTACTGTAGCACTCAGCTTTATGCTATTCTAGCTCTGAGGGATTTATCCCAAACCAGAATATTCTGAAGTATAAAGTTAGGTAGGGAAAAAGCCTTAAATACTAATTTAAGAGATTGTACTTTGATTCCAGAGAATTAGAGTCATCGTGAGTTTTGATGACTGTAAGTTTGGAAACTTTTGAGGGAAGGAGAATAAAGAACCAGTTACTAACTCATTTCCAGTTCCTGGTACATACAGAGCTCTGTTTGGAGCTGTAGCCAGTGCCAGGTGTACAAAACAACCCCTTCCTTCAGGCACTCAAAGACTAACCTGGAGTCTGGAGGAGACTCACAGAGACAGCTGATGGTTCTGAGCACCAACTGGCAAATAAGAACAGGGGCCGGGGTCTTGAGGGCAGCCACATGTAAGGGCTGTTGGGAGGATGGGATAAGGTTTTGGAAAACTGGAGAGAACAGGAAAGTCCTGGGGCAAAGACTAACAGGAAGGGAGAGAGGACAGCTCTCTATATAAACAGCCACTTTACTCTCCTTAGAAAGCAGTAGAACAAATGAAGAGCTGGGTGTAGTGGCACAGGTTTGTAATCAGGCAGGAGAACCAAAGGTTCAAGGCCAGCCTGGGGTATGTAACAAGTCCCTGTCTCAGTGCCCGGCTCCCCAAATGATATGGAGAGGCTGTTTCCCTGGATACTTTTAATGGTAGGGTAAGAGGCCAGGGCACTGTGAGGGAATGAGGTATATTTTAGAGAATGAGCCAGATAAGACTTTTTTTCTTTCAGTTCTGGGGTTTGAACCCAGGGAGCACTGCATTACATCCTCAGGTCTCACTAAGTCACCCAGGCTGACTACAAACCTTTGATACTCCTGCCTCAGCCTTGAAAGTTGCTGGGATTACAGACGTGCACAGCTATACCTGGTACCAGCTTTCCTTTTAATGTAATAAATTAAGTGTTAATAATTGCACCAGAAGCCAAGTGTAGTCAACATTCTCAAAAACTAACAAATCCCACAGTTAGTATATTTAAGACCCCCAGAAGCTCCCAGCCCAGTCCTCAGCCCATTGCACTCAGAGCCTCTGCGCCGGTTTCCTGGGTCTCATTTAAGCACCCCCTCCCACTTCCTCATCAGATACACTGGACCTTGCCTGGCTCTTGCTCCTGAATTAGTCACCACTGGGCCAGGTCTCTTCTGTGCCTGAGCCGTGCCAGTCAGAGTGCAGCTCACTCCAGTGCCCGTGCCTGGGACTGTGTGGGATGCCAGCTGACCTGTGTCCCACCAAAGAGGTACATTTTAACATAAATGTGGATTGAATTCTGAGCTGTCCTGGTTGGTAAGGCTCCCTGAGAGCAGGTGCTCTTTCCAATTCACTGTAGTGTTTTCTGTGTGTGGCAGAATTCCTGGCACATGGGAGGTACATAAGAAGTATTTGTGGGATGGATATTTTCTTGAGTTCTTCTTAGAATTTTCCTTAATAAAATTGGAATGTATGTGTTTATACATCACAAAAATAATTACTGGAGCTTAATTTTACCAGTGGTTGATTATAAGACCCAGTGTAATTTTTTTTTTATTTTAAAGGAAAAACAGTAAAAACAATGATACAAAATTTCAGAATGATTGTAGGAGAGTAACAATGGTTAGTACACTGGGTATTGTTATCTTCAAAGTAGTTGCTCATAAGATAAAGGCATGAAAAATTGATCAAACAATATAGGCACAAACCTTTCTTTTCAATGAACTAATAGCATTTAGTAGTATAACTATCTTAACTATTTTGTGTTTGTATTTATTTTTCCTTTTCTTTCCTTCTTTTCTCTTTCCCCCATCCCAGTTTCTCTTTCCTTTTAAACAGCTTCTTCCCATTTCACAGTATCTATTGTATGTTTTGGATCTTCTTTACTCATTCAGCTTCTTACACTAGGGAGACAATACGATGTTTACACATGCGAGTCTGATTTATTTCACTTATGAGTGTGATCTCGAGTTGCATCCATTTATCTATAAATGTCTTGAGTGTATTTTTCTTTATAGCTGAGTACTGGTCCATTGTATAAAAATACCACATTCTAGCCGGGCGTGGTGGCGCACGCCTTTAATCCCAGCACTTGGGAGGCTGAGGTAGGCGGAGCGTTGTGAGTTCGAGGCCGGCTTGGACTACAACGCGGCGCAAGGCCGGCCTGAGCTACATAGTGCGACCCTGCCTCAAAAACCAGGGCTGAGGCTGAGGTAGGCGGAGCGTTGTGAGTTCGAGGCCGGCTTGGACTACAACGCGACGCAAGGCCGGCCTGAGCTACATAGTGCGACCCTGCCTCAAAAACCAGGCTGGGAGTTTGGCTCAGTGCCTTAAGCGCCTTCCCTGGCAGGCGCGAGGTTGTGAGTTCAATCCCCGGTGCTGCAAAAAAAAAAAAAAAAAAAAACACATTCTCAGTTAATGGGCTTTTGGGTTGTTTCCAAGATTTAGCTACTACAAATTGTGCTATCAACATGGATGCACATTAAGACCCAGTGTAAATTAACTACTACGATAGCCATGGACCTCTGGACCCAGCCCCTCAGTACTGAAGTACTGTACTTCAGCAAGAATGGTGAGTTTGTGAGTGCCTACTATTCCCTATTATTTCCCTGAGAAAAGTTTCTCGGGGAAAAAGTTGTACGTGTGCTTGCATTTACTTGTCCTTTTTAATCATCACAAAAGTCAGTAAAGGAGGAGTAGCCTCTGCTCCCTTGTTTTACTGATGGAGGCCTGACTGGCCAGGTTCACAGGTGGCCCAGGCGACCCTGGACAGAGGCAGCCAAGATGCTAGGCATTCAGCCCCCTATGGAGTCCATCACCTGTGCATGTGAACCATTCAACCTGAATCTGTGTAGCATCATACAGACATTTCAGATGCTCCTTTCACAGGCTGTATGTAGAGGTGATGGCTCTCTGTGAGTAAGAAACTTCAGTAGTAATTTCCTTCCTTTGATTTTCTGTTTTCAAAAAGGCCACCTTGTTAAAGAGCCACACTCTTCCCTTGGGGTTTGAAGTCCAGAATCTCTTTGCTAATTGTGTTTGGAAATCATGCTTTAAGGCACATTCTTAAGAAATCTTTGAGCCCACTGTGGTGGTGCATACCTGTATTGTCAGCACTCTGGGAAGCTAAGGCAGAAAGATTGCAAATTTGAGGCATGCATGGCAACTTGACAATTTAGTGAAATCCTGACCCAAAATTTAAAAATGAGAAGGGCTGGGGATCCAGCTCAGTGTAAAGTGTCTGAGTTCAATCTTCACTACCAGGGAAAGAAACATTCTTTCAAGATTTTGAAACTGAAAATGATGTCCTGGTGGTTTCATCCAAGTTTCTAGAAGGCGACTAAAGTGTCACTTAAGAGAAAGTGCTGAACCACAACACAAAAAATGCTAAGAGAGGCAGGAGTAGGTACATCCTACTCTTCACCAGTGGAGAAGTGCATTTCATATTTTCCCTTTTGGTGTTTTTTTTTTTCTTTTTGCATTCCTTCCCACTAGTACTTTAAGTCAAAATTAGATCTTTGGGAGAGGGGGCTACTGGAGCTATCTCCTTAGCCCCTATTTTATTTCTTATTTTAAGACAGGGTCTCCCTAAGTCACTAAGTTGACAAAGCTGGGTTTGAACTTGTGATCCTCCTGCCTCAGCCTCTCAGAACCCTGGGATTACAGTTTAGGCATGTGCCATCACACCTAGGAAAATTAGTTTTTATTGTCTTATACGAGTAGGATACTTGGGGTCTTTATGTACTAGTCGTGCAGTGAAGCATAATGGTAAAATGGTAGATAAGAGGTCACATAAAAAATTGTTTTCAGCATTTATCCCCTCTTTTGATAATCAGTATTTGGTCATTTACTTTTCTTAGATATTAATATTATGTGTGTTTTGTTTTGTGTTCTGACATACTGTTCTTTTGACATTATTTCCTACATACTTTTTTGTGTGTTTGTGGAATCTACAATTCCTTTGTTTTGCCACTGTGGTATTCTCTGATTTGGGGGCACATGGATGTTCTGAGTTTTAAACTTAGAATCAGGAGACCTGGATTGTGGTCCCAATATCAGTAGATATAACTCCTGATTTATCTAAAAATTTAAAAAGGTAATCAAGAAAATTTGAAAACTTTAATCTTTATCTGTTTTCTAACTAGGATAAGAAAGAGATATGTAGAAATATAGTAACCTAAGCTATATCATACCCCAAACTTTAGTTTCTTTGTTTTCATCAACTACTAAACAGTCATGAATTCTCAATGGTTTAAGAAAGGGAGTTGGGGGTTGTCTACCCAAGTTAGAAGAATACAGGACAGAATGCCAATGATAAAACTCAAAGGGATACCGTTAAACCAAACTAGTCATTGTTATCAACATATCCCCCCTGTGCCCAGAAATAGAATCAAAAGTAAAGGAAAGCAACATCCTCAAAAGAAGATGTGAAGAATTTTTGTTAAGTCCAAAATGAAATGACTGAAAAGAGCATGCCACAACTTGGTTGGACCTTGAAGATGTGGTGGTGCGTGGAAGAAGCTGGATACCAAAGGTCATGTACGGTATAACTGTATGAAACGTCCATAACAGCTAAATCCCTGTGGATCTCTAGCAGATCAGTGGTTGCCAGGAGCCGGGGCAGGGGTGTGGGGTGGGGTGGGAATGACCAAGAATGGGGTCTACTTTGAGAGTAATAAAAATTCTGGAACCAAGTAGAAGTGATGTGTGCACTACATTATGAATATAGTAAATGCCATTGAATTGTGTACTCTGAAATGGTGTGAGGGCTATTTACTTGTTTGCTTGTTTTTTTGTATACTAAGGACTGAACCCAGGGCCTTCATACTGAGCTACACAATCCCCAGTCCTCTTTTATATTTTATTTTAATACAAGCCCTCACTAAATCACCAAGTTGTCCAGGCTGAACTTGAACTTGTGATTCTCCTGTCTTAGCCTTCCAGAGTGCTAAGATTACAGGCATGTGCCATTACACCCTGTTAAAATGGTTAAATTTATCTGATGAATTTAACTCAATTTAAAAGAAAAAAGAAAAGAAAAATGAACTTATTGTCTAGAAAATGCTTATACTGAATTAATGAAAAGGAATATAAATGTTTCATAATATAAATGTTCCATTTGGAAAAGACTAGTTTCTAAATGAAACTTCTGGCACAGTTCTGCGAATATCAAAAAAGACTCAGTGTGTAGGAAGTAGGAGCTCACAAAACAAATGCTAGTTTGGGTGATGAGAGGGTTCTGGAGATTGAACTCAGTGTTAAGGTACTCTACCACTAAGCTACATCCCCAGTCCGGAAATGACAATTGTTATTAACCTTGGACTTAAGGCTAATTTGGGAAAATAAATGCATGCATTTACTAATTTGTTTACTAAAATGAGCACCCTCTTGGGCATGATAGCACATACCTGTAATCCTAGCACTTAGGAGGCTGAGGCAAAAGGATCACTGAGTGAATTTGAGGGGCCTGCCTGGGCTACCTAGTGAGTTCAAGGACAGCCTGAACTACATAGTGAGACCCTGTCTCAAAACAACAACAGGCCAGGTGTGGTGGTGCACACCTTTAATCCCAGCACTCAGGAGGCTGAGGTAGGAGGAGCATTGTGAGTTCAAGGCCGGCTTGGGCTACAATGCTAGTGCAAGACTGGTCTGAGCTACATAGTGTGACCCTGCCTCAAAAAACTAGGGCCAGGAGTTTGGCTCAGTGGCTTAAGTGCCTGTCTGGCAGACATGAGGCTCTGAGTTTGATCCCCAGTGCCGCAAAACAATAACAACAACAATAATGTAAAATAAACAGCGCTCTAAATTAGTTATCACCTGTATCTTTCAATAAAAATGCATGAAGATAAGAAAACTGATCTTATATCTAATCTGCTTTCATTATCAAGACTGATTAAAGCATACAGAAGGGAAACAACAGACTATAGCAAGGTGAGATCACAGGAAGGAAGATGAATGAGAACCTCAAACCACCTGAAAGACTGAACAATGCAGGGTTAACCATTGCCAGCACTACTATCCCAAACACTTTCCTTTCAACTATCAAAGCAGAATGTAGGCACGACTCCAGGCAGAGAAAGATGTGCCTCTCGAGAAGCTGCCACGTTGGGTCAGAGAGGCTCCAACCAGAAGAAAACTAGCCTACCTTCCTGGTGACTGTGCGACTGGCACGAACTCCAGGGAGAGAAAGATGTGCCTCTAAAGAACCTGCCGTATTGGGCAGGGAGGCTCCAACCATAAGAAAACCAGCCTGCCTTCCCGGTGACTGCGCAACTGGCGTGGACTCCCAGGAGAGAAAGATGTACCTCCTGTACGCCTGCTGGTGCACAGGCTAAGAATCAAGGACATCCCCTCCCCCCCCATAAGCAACCTGCTGGTTCAAAGGACCAGCTGACTTGATAGCAGGTAAGGTACATAAAGCAACTAAATGCTTGTATTGTTTGGTTGATTTTGCAGGCCTGGGCCTGGCAGTCTGAGCATCTCTTGGGAGGATGACAGTATGCAGTGTAGCAAATATGGGGAATGTATTTAAAACCTTTATACTGTACTTGCCACTACTCAACAAAAATACGGTCACATTATTGCTAATTAGATAAGGAAATTCTGTGTTGATTTCAGTCTTTCATATGATACTGTCTCTTCATTTGCTCCTTCACTAAGTAACACCTCATCAGGGACACATGAGTGACACAGCTCTGGTCCTCAAAGTGTTCTGCTGTGGAGGGCAGCAGGGTAACCAGTGTTTTGCTCTGGTAGTTGGTTATCCCCTCACCTGCTTTGGTTACTAGAGTAGGCTTCACCAAGGGACAGCCTTTGGGTGAAAATCGTAAGCTCCTCAAATTCTAGGCAGAAGTTCATGGGAAAGCATGGGGATAAAATAAACTTGCTCTCCCACTTATTGACTTAATTTTCCCAGTGTGTTTTGACCAAAATGAATCAAAAAGACCAAGTGTTGTTTTAGTTTTTATCCTCTGTAACAGCACAGTGTTTAATAAAAACCTGATTAATGTACTGGGCATGGCGGCAAACACTTCTACTCCCAGTACTTGAGGTTCAAGAGTTCAAGGACACCCTGAGCTACATAACAATTTCGAGAACAGCCTAGACTACAAAGTGTGATCAAAATATATGGTGAATACCTAAACTTTAAGTTTAATTACAGTAAAAGACACATTATTTTTAATCCCTCTTGCTTTGAATAGACTTTATTCCATCATTCTTGCCACTTCTGAGGCAGTTTTGGAAGTTCTCTTTTGTAAGTGTCTTAACAAGATGTGATCCAGAATGCAGTGAATGCTGCTATTGCATGACATCCAAAGGAAAGGCAGGCTGGTAAAAATGTGTTGTGTTCTCATCCACTGAATTTACCAGATCTGGCACCATGTGACTTCTAGCTTTTACCCAAACTCAAAATGACTGTGAAAGGTAAATGTTTTGAACCAGTTCATGACATTAAGGCAACCACAACAGCACAACTGAAGACACTTAAGGAAGAAGGCTTTAGAAAGTGGTGAAAACAATGAAACAAGGGAGAGTATTTTGAGGGAGGTTAATGGCAATGTAGTAATTTTTAATGTGATAATTTTTAAATTTTAAATATTGACTGTATGTTTCTCTCATATCTCATAGCAAGACGCTGTCTCAAAAAAGTAGTTAGTAAATGAAGAAATCTGAACCCAAACAAACTGTAAAAAAAAAAAAATTCATGGTCATAACAAGCAAATTTTTTAGTAGTATTCTCAAAAGTACCTTTGCTTTTCTTCCCTCATTCTACTACCTACCCCCACATAAGCAAGGGACAAAGTAGAATCAAGTGAGTTCTGAATTACTTGACTATGTGGGCCAAGTTTATACAAAGGGACTTTCTGGTTAAAACAAAAGAAAACAAAACAAAAAAACCTTCCAGGAGTGTCCCTGGTCACTGAGCAGAGGCAGCTGTGATTCAGCTCCAGTTCAGAGTCCTCGTCCAGAACTGTTGTATCTGGGGACACACATCTGGTCCTGTGTTTGCTGCTTGAGTGATATTAATCCCTTCACTAATCAGTCAGAATAAATAACATCTACTACCCAAGGCTGTTACAGTTTAATGAGATAACATGTGCATAATGACTTTTTTTCCTCCTTTCAAAGGAATTCAAAGTAGAAATATAGACAGCATTGATCTAAGACTTTATTGTTACGTTTTTACAGACAAAATGGGT
This sequence comes from Dasyprocta punctata, assembly GCA_004363535.1. NCBI lineage: Eukaryota > Metazoa > Chordata > Mammalia > Rodentia > Dasyproctidae > Dasyprocta > Dasyprocta punctata. Next base: position 18,449 of record RJWM01011544.1, read on the forward strand.
AAGGAAAGACAAGAGTAATTCAGAAGAATGATTAAGTTTGAAAGTGTTCTTTTTTTTTCACAAGGAAGAAAATAAATCCAGTTGGAAATTTCCAGACTTCAGTAATTACTGGATATTAATGGAAAAAATAGACAGTGAAGCCAGTGGAATTAAGCATTCAGCAGGATTTAATTAAAATGAGGATAAAAGAAATCAGAAAGATCAGTTGAACAAAGATATTAAATTAAAAACAAGTAACACCTGTCCCTCTAGGTTTATAATTTAACTAGTTAATTTACTTTGCAGCACAGTTAAGTTTAGAGATCAGTATATTAGCTAGGCATGGTGGCACATCCCTGTAATCCCACCACGCAGGAGGCTGAGGCAGCCTGAACTCCATTGTGAAACCTTGTCTGAAAAAATGAGAGACAGAGACAGAGATAGAGATCAGTACATTGGAAGTCTTTTTTTTTTTTAATTTGCATTCAGTCCTTCTCTTAGAAACCCTAACCCCCATGGCAACCCCTCATACATACTTCTTTCCACAGAAACCATAATTATAACCAGTAGGAGGTCAGTAGTTTTAAAACTTTCAGATTCTTTTTTAAAATAGGAATCTAAAGAGGAAGCTCAGTATTACAACATGGCATGTGGAGTTGTTTGTTCCATTTGAAACTGGGAGGTAGATGGGTCAGGCCACTATAGCCTCGCACCCAGATCTTTAGGACTCTAGCAACATACTTTGAAAGCATCTGATAAGGATTAATTGCTGATATAGACATTGTACATATTCAGTATAGTCCTCTCTTTCCCAACCCCCCCTAATCTGTAGCTATTATCATGGGGATACTGGCAAGCAATATGATTTAGAAGCAGGCTACTGTATTCTTCTTTAGTCTCAAATATGAGTCTGTTTTTGTTTTTGTGGTATTGGAGGTTGAACCCAGGACCTTTACACTGAACTGCACCCCCAACCCTTTTCTTTTTTTTTTTTTTTTTTTTCCTTGAGACAGGGTCTTGCTAAATTGCCCACGCTGGTCTAGAAATTGAGATCTTCCTCTTCAGACTCCTGTAGTGCTGGGATTATAGGTATGTGCCAACATACCCAGCCAAATATTTATTTTAAATATGCTTTTACTAACTGTCTTCTCAAATTTGGAGCATCTTGTGATTTTTTATTTTAGAGAGAATACTGTTAAATATTTATAATCCCCCTCTGAGAATTAACAGAGAGAATCCCTCTCTGTTAATAGTATGAGCTGCTTAAAGTTGAAAAGAAAAGAGAATTTGAGTATCGTTATAGTCACTTTTTTACTTAACCCTCAAACTATCTGGCATATTAAATAGTGGTACTTATTTTTTAGATAAAGACCTTAAACTCACTGATGTTAAGTAATTTGGTTCTATTTTGTGAGCTGGGCCTCAAGCCAGGTCCATCAAATTCCAAAGCCTGTGTTTTTAGTACTACAGCTGACATTTAATTACTTCCAGTTTTACAAGAATTCATTTCTGTAAATTTCCTATTTGTTTTATAATTATAATCCCTGGCCCACAAAAAAGAAATCTGATTATTCTTGTCAGTGATGTTGATGTTTAGGTTCTTGATGTTTTCCGTTGTTGGGGGTTTTGTTGTTGTTTTATTATTGAGTTTCACTATGTAGTCCAGGCTGGTCTTGAGCTCACTATGTGACCTAGGCTGACTTCAAACTCTCAGTCCTCCTGCTTCAGCCTCCTATGGACTGAGGTTTGAAGTGTGTGGGCCGCAGCAATAAACCTTCTATACTAACATTGTTCTGAGTAATCAGGAAGAGTATCAGATCTATAGTAAGTAATTAAACTGTAGGCTTTGAGTTTAGATTTTTTTTCAGTTTAGTTAAATCCTCATTATTGAGAATATAAGACTAGTAATTAGAGTATTAAAAATAATAAATGAATGAGTGAAGCATACCCATTAAGCCACCACCAAATTCAAGGAAAAAAAATGTGCCCAGTGTTCCGAAGTCTTCCACAGTATGTCGCTCCTATGACTCCCATTCTCCCCCCGCTATCCTAGATATCTTTGCAATCCTGAAAGTTCTCCCTTGTGTTTCTAGATAATTTCACCACTTCATCCATGTCTTGGTTACTTTTCTCTTGTTGCTGGGACAAAATACCCAGCATCCAAAATGAAGGAAGGAAAGGTTTATTTAGCTCACTGTTTCAGTCTGTAATCAGCTGTCTCCAAGGCAGGGTGGCATAGAATTGGGGCAGCACATAAAGGCAGCAGCCAGCAAAAGCTGCCAAAGCAAAAGGGAGGGGAGAACAAGCCTCTTCTCCTCCCTTGTATTGTAAGCAGGCTACCCCCACCCAGGGAGTGTGTAGCACTCACACCACCTCTGTGCCCTTCTCTTGCACAGGCTGAGGATGCTTACAAAGTAGGGACTAAAGACTGCTGAGTCCCTTAGTTAAACTTTTATTAAACTTCTCAAGTTGACACAATGTATCAACCATAACAGTGTCCTTAAAAATATGTTTAGGTTTGCCCCTTTTTGAACTTTATTATAGAGATGGCATCCCATGTTCCTGTTTTGCTTCTTTCACCTACAGAAATACCTCTGGCTGGCTATACACAAGAGAACCCCAGCCATGGGGGCTGCTTAACTCTGTGTGAGCGAGTATGTATTGTTATTTATTTTACTAAACTTGTGAGATTCATCCATCTACCATAGGTGGCTCTGGTTCATTCATTTTCGTTGTATGCATGACCACAGTCTGTTTATCTATGCACTTCTAGGCATTTATGGCTCCTGCTAGCAGTGTCTGAGCCACTGTGTGTCCCTCAGGGCACAAGTGTGTCATGATGGGGAAGTATCTTAACCTTCAGTAGATAATGCCAGATACTCTTCCCAAAATGAGAGTCCAGTCACTGTGCCTGTTAGCATTTCAGAGGGATCCTGCCGATGTACTTTCTTTCCATTAGTCGACATATTTAGATGTTTTATTTGTTCAATTTTTTCCCTAGACTTTGCATTTTTTTCAGTCTCTATTAGAATTTCATTGTGGCTTAAATTGCAGTTTCTGATTCTAAAGAAGCCAATAAACTTATGTTATGTGTTGGCCATTTATATTTCCTCCTTGGTGATGTCTGTTCAAGTCTTTTGCTTATTTTTCTTTCAGTATATTGAGCTTTATATAGTCTTTATTTTGACTGTATCATTTTTTATTAGTACATGTTTACAGTATATAATGATTACGTTGATTATGGGGAATTGGTACACATCTCAATTCTTTTTCCCCTTCCCTTCCACCCTTCCCTTTTTCTTTTTCTTTTGGTTTTTTTTTTTTTGCCTGCATCAAATTCATTTATATATAGATTAACAACTGGCTAACAAGCCAAAAAACATAAAATATATAAGGCAATTATACTAAAAGGCAATTATACTAAATCAAGGTGCACTTTTAGATACATTGTCCATGCAGGAGTATAATAACTTTTTTCTCTCTTTTTTTCTTATTGTCTTTTATTTTGCACCTTATTTATATATGAAGTTTCTATATAAGAGTTTTATGTATTCTAAGTATGAGTCCTTCATTCCCTATGTACTAATTATATAAGTGGCTTGTCTTTTTGTTCTCTTAACTGAGCAACCAATTTATCAAATTCATTTATCTTTTCCTTTATGATTAACATTTTCTTTTTCTACTTGTTTAAGAAGTCTTTGAATACCTTGAGGTCATGAATGGTATTTTTCTTTGGGGTATCATTCCCAAAGGGGAGCGTGTTTTCATGACCCCTAGACAGAATATGTCATAAACAGTCTTTGAAATGACTGGCTGAATCTACAGCTCTCCCATGTGGAGTCCTTGTTAGCTAGCACATTGAAGAGAGGCTGTCTCCTTTCCCTCTACCAAATAACCCAGTCACAGGTCAGATGAGGGTCACTCTTGCCCCAGAGAAATAGTGAAGTACAAAAGAAGTCAAGTGGGGAGCCACACACAGTGGTGGACACCTATAAGCCTAGCTACTCAGGAGTTCAGGCAGGAGAATCACAAGATCATGAATTTGAAGCCAGTCTGGGCAGCTTAGCAAGACCGGGTCAATTTGTTTGTTTGTTAGTTTTTGAGACGAGATCTCACTATATAGTTCAGACTGGCCTTAAGCTCACTAAGTAGATCAGACAGGTCTCAAGCTCATAGCAATCCCTGCTTCAGCCTCCAGAGAGGCTATATAACTAGAATTATAGGCATATCACCAACTTCAAAATCAAATTAAGTTTTAAGAAGAAGTCAAGTGGATCTTTAAAGTAGTAAAACCTACCATGTACTATTTATATTACATGTGATCCTCAAAATAACCTCTCAAAACAGGTATTATTTTACCTGTTTCAGAGATGAAGATCTTAAAGCTCACCTAGAGTAAATATTTTACTCTACACTATATAACTAGAAAGTGAGAAGCTAAGATTAAAACCCACTTTGAAATGCCTCCAAAGTAAGTTCTCCTCTATTATGACAGCCTGCAGCATAGTCTAGTTTCATTGCTGTGGGTACTGTGGAGTTGTAGTGGGGTGGAGGAATCAAATACTCACCCGTGAGATAAGCCACAACCCCTTCCCTTTTGTTACTCTCCATGATGGAGGTGGGGAATGGGAGGCATGAGAACTCTGATGAGGGCTCCTCAGAAACACAAGCTTCAGGCTGGATATGCATGTACTTCCCATCCAGGGCGCAGGCAGGAAAAGTTCTGGTCTACTTCCTCTCATTTACTTGGGGTTGTGCACAGAACAGTCCAGAATGGTTATTAACTAAGTTGGGGCTAGGAGTGTAGTAGTTCAGTGGTGGAGTATGTACCTAACATAGGCAAGGCCAGAGTTTGATCTCAGTTGGTAAAGCTGCTTGGTGAAGAATGTTTTATTGTTTTCCTCATTATTTGATATATCCATGTAAATTATTTCAGTAGGACTCACAGGTTTGGATTTTGAAAGAATATATGAAAGGAGGCTACTTGCTATGTAAATTCATGATGATGAATTATAAGAAGACAAGTTTTTTTCAAGTATCAGAACACATATATAATAATTTTTGGTAAAACATGTCTATCAAAAGATACAGGCTGACAGATTTTGTGTGGAAGTATGGACATTCCTGCCTCCAGCAGTTGCATCACGTGACACTTTTGAGATAATGAGTACCACCTGAGACATGAGAGAAGACCGAGGACCATGTGCAGAGTTTCAGAAGACAGCATGTCACAGAAATTTTCTATATCTTGTGCAATTGAGTGTGTATGCACATGTGAGAGAATTTTCCTGGTGGGGTACAAAAGAAATGTGGAGAACTTGCTTTTTGCAAAGTTATATTATTTGATGATTTTATATCCCAAATCTTGAGTCAAGAGTAGTTATTAGAACATTTTTTATATAACTCGCAGATGTCCTGTAAAATGTCAAGCATCCCAGAGTTACAAATTTTTCTTATGTAATTTTATCAATGTAAACACTATTCAAAGGAACAGTGTAAAATATGAATTTCATATGCATTTTAATTTCCTTTTTTCTACTTTCGCCAACAAACTTCAGCTTGAAAAATTCTTCCTAGAATCCTGTAAACTAGCGTTGAGAAATGTATGTTAATTACTCACATCTATAAGGTATTCACAGGCTACTATAGAGTCAAAAGCCTGATCTGGCTGTTGGCCCTTAGAGATGGTCCCAATACTGAGGTCAGGGCCCAGCAGATGATGTTCTCAGTAAGTATTGCTGCTGTTGTTATCACCATCCCAGCATTATTACTGAACACTGCTTTAAGGTGTATATTCCAGTCATTTACATATCTTCCAGCATCCCAGTAGAAGGTTTAAATATTTAATTCACTCATCCATCAGGACAACCTGTTCTAGAAGTCAGCTCCATCTTTAAGTAGATGCTCATGAAAACTCAAGGTAGAATGACATATTATTCTTGCATCCTAAACCATGTTCTCCTTAGCACCCACATAACACTGAGCCTTGCACCTGTGCAGCCTGCATTCTTTGAAGAGCCCAAGTCAGGGCTGGCCTGTCCACTACCACAGCCTCACTCCCATGGCTGGTTTAGTGAAGCTAGTGCCAGCAGCAGCATCTGTGCCTTACTGGGGCGTCCCCACATATGTGGAGGGGTGTTCCATGACTTGCCTGTTTTGGCTTAGGAAAAGGAAGAGCAGCCATTTCAGATGAAGGGCATGAATCATCATCTCACTCTCCCCAGGCCTTTTTCTCCTTCTTTCTCTCAACTTGCACGACCCATGGGCCCTCTGTCAGCTTTCCAATGAAGGTAACAGCAGTACTGTTTTACTGCAGAAGCCGCAACCCTTTGTTTTCTGGAAGCTTTGAGATTAGTTTGGGTGGTAGCTGTTAGGAAAGAGAAGATAATGTGTGCAGCAAAAGCCTTAAGCAGAACAGAAAGTTTTAAGAATGGAAGCATTTGAATTCAAAGTTGGATGCCTGTTTGCTGGAAACCTATCTTAATTTAATGATTTTTTTCCTCTTTGGGGGGTGCTGGGGTTCCTTGCACATGCTACACAAGCACTCTACCACTGAGCTACATCAGCACAACAATGCATTTTAAATAACAGATTAAAATGTAATTTAAGTATCATAAAATTTACCACCCACTATGCAAAACTTTTTTTTTTATCATATTCACAAGGTTGGGCAGCCATCACCATTGTCTAATTAAAGAACATCTTAATTGTGCCAAAAAGAAACCTCATCCCCAAAAAGAGTCACTGTCTATTCCCCCCATTCTCCAGCAACCCAGCAACCACTGCTCTACCATCTGTCTCTATGGATTTACCTTTTCTGGAAATTTCATGTAAATGCAACCATATAATGTGTGACTTTCTGTGTTTGGTGTCTTTCATGTTAGCACAATATTTTCAAGGTTCACCTACGATATAATATGTATCAGAATTTCTTTCCTTTTGGTTTTTTTTTTTTTTTTTTTTTTTTTTTTTTTTTTTTTTTTTTTTTTTTTTTTTTTTTTTTTTTTTTTTTTTTTTTTTTTTTTTTTTTTTTTTTTTTTTTTTTTTTTTTTTTTTTTTTTTTTTTTCTGGTCTCGGTATGTGGTTTAGGCTGTCAAACTCACTTTGTAGTCCAGACTGGCCTCGAACTCATGGTGATCCTCCTGTCTCAGCTTCTCGAGTGCTGGGATTATGGGCATGTGTCACCAGAGCCCAATTTCTTTCCTTTTTATGGCTAAACAGTACTTCATCTTATAGATACACTTTTTGGTTCATTGGTTAGTAGGCATTTGGGTTGTTACCTTATTGGTTATAATGAATAGTCTTGCTATGAACATAGAGAGTTCTGTGTAAACATCAGTTGACAGTTCTCCTGTATAGACATTTGGAAGTGGAATTGCTAGATCGCAGCCAAACTGTTTTCCAAAGTGACCACCCCATTTTATAATCTCACTAACCTAAGGATACATTTTAATCACTGCTAGTTTTTGTTAGGGTCTGAAGGTTTCTATAGCCCCAACCAATTTTTTTTTTTTTTGAGACAGGATCTTGCTATACAGGCTAACCTTGAATTCACGAACCTTCTGTCTCATTCTCCTAAGTGCTGGTGTTACAGGCATTGTACCACTATGCCTGGCACTCCTGTGAAATTATTAATGATCTCTGGGCTATCTGTTCATGCCTATCTTGCAAAGGCAAAAATTTGTTTAATTCATTTAAGGTTGTCTTTTGTTTGTATAAGGGTGACATAAAAAAAGATAGGTTTTTTTGTTTGTTTGTTTTTTGTCTTTTTGAGACAGAGTCTCACTATGCATTTTATGCTGGCCTTGAACTCACTGTATGGCTCAGGCTGGTCTGGAACTCACAGTGATCCTCCTGCCTCAGCCTCTCAAGTACTGGGATTATAGGCATGTGCCACCATGCCCAGCCTCTTTCTTTTTAATTATCTCTAAACTGTATATTGTGCTACCGTGGGTACTAGATGAATTAAATGAACAAGTGGGATTAGTTGAAAGAAAACATACTACAAGGCATGAGTTTCTTAGAAAACAAGTCAGGGCACACAAAAATTTCTCAAACATAAGTATCAAGGAATGCTTATGGCATGTGATAGGTGCTGGCACTGCTAAAACACTGTGTGTCTTCACTGTATGGTGCTGCCAGATGGGGCCTGGAGAGGACCACCACCCTGCCAGTGCAGCTACCAGGCCACTGGTTCCCTCCTTTCTGCTTACCAGTAGGAAGCAGTTCCTGGGTGTCAGGCTCTTCTAGAGTCACTCAGGAGGCACATATTCTTGGGAGGACACGCAAAAGGGTTTTAGATGGCAACAGGTTTTAGGACAAGAGGATGAAACATGGTGTAACTGCTGCAGACTGATGTCAGGGGAGGCTTCTGCCTCTTGTCACCTCATCCTCATGCAGAAACCAGCAGTGCTTTTTATAGGAATAATTTCCCCAAGACTGTTTGGCCTTTGCTGGTCTCTTTGACACTACTGTGACATATGAGGTAGGACCCCAGGCAGTGGCTAGAGCTTCACTCAAGTGAGCCTCTTGAGTGGGTGAGCAGGCTGCCGGGCCCCCAGGCTAGGTGTGACCCTGTACCCTTGAAAAGGGTGCTCAGGAACTCCCTGGACAGCCGTGGGACTCTTCCTCAGAGTCACTAGAGGGCTTTCTCAACACAACAGTGTGGCCTTCTCCTTAAAGTACTTTTTTCTTGTTGAGTATTGGAACACAGGAAAGAATGGACTAATACAAAGTATTGTATTATTTATAAATAACCCACGTGCATTGACCTAATTTTACAATGACAGCAAAGTTATCCTTGCAACTGAAAATAAGATTCCTACTTATTGGGCACTGTTAAGAAGGAAATTATTTTACTACATTGAGATTATGTATTAAAATACAGTCTGTGAGAAAAGCCTGAAGTCTTGTCTCCTGATGGTGTGGGTGTGTGGAACTGCTGCTACATGAGAAAAGATAGGTAGCCTGTGCCTCTCTAAGCAGAAGGGGTGGGGGCAGAGGAGAGCCATTCTTGAACAACACCAGGATTAAAGAACACTTCCACATTCTCATCTCAGGATCCCATTATACTCATTTAACAATTTTAAGGGCCCAAAGAGCTTTTGTTGTTGTTTATTGGTTTTTTGTTTGTTTGTTTTTGGTAGTGGGGATTGAACCCATGGCTTTTTTTTTTTTTTTGTGGCACTGAGGATCAAACTCACAACCTCACGCCTGTCAGGCAGGCGTGTAAGCTGCTGAGCCAAACTCCCAGCCCTAGTTTTTGAGACAGGGTCGCACTATGTAGTTCAGGTCGGCCTTGTGTTCACGCTGTAGCTCAAGCCAGCCTTGAACTCACAACACTCCTCCTACCTCAGCCTCCTGAGTGCTGGGATTAAGCTACATCCCCATACCTTTTAAAATTTTTAAAATTTTGAGACAGAGTCTCACTAAATTGCCTACACTGGGCTCAAGCTTGTGATCCTCCTGCCTCAGCCTCCCAGAGTGATAGAATTACAGGCATGCACCACCATATTCAGCTCAGTTTATTAAAAATGTGTATTATATTGATAAATATTTAGAAATTAAAGACTGAAATTAAAACTTTTTAAAATGTGATATTTATTAGTTCATCTAAAAATCTTAAAAGAAATCTATTACATGGTAACATAAATAACATTTTTATGAAAAACAAGGAAAATGTTTTTGAGACAGAGCGTCACTATGTAATCCAGGCTGGCCTCAAACTGACAATAATCCTTCTGCCTCAGCCTCCTGACTGCTGGGATTATAGACATGAACCACTATTCCTTGGAAAAATATTTTATAAAACAAAAATTTAGTTTGAAGGGTGACATTGTTTTATATTTTTTCATCTCTTTAAAATCTGGTTTAATAGAAGACAATGTATTACTATCTGTACTCTGTATATAGTGTGTTGTAAAATCATGCACATGAATCTCTGAAAAACTCTGCTGTACCCACATTAGAGAATGAAACAGATAAATAAGGTTTTAGCAGAAAACAATTCTGGTCTTGCTGACCATCTGAAGGTCCCCTGGCACTTCCAGGGACCTTCAGGCCCCACTTTGAGAACCACTGGTCTAAATTATTCCGTTTTCCACATGAATTATCCTCAGAAATTCTGTGTACTGCCACAGTAATAAGCACAGAGAAATTAGCAGCTTACATGGCAAATTTTAAGAAAGTTTTATACCCAGAATATGTACTTGGTTTAAAAAAAGTATGAACTCTCTGAGGGTGAATTAGGTCAGTAGACAAAGCTGTTTGGTTACTTCTTGTCTTCTTATTTCTGTTTTTGAAGTCACAGTCATACTTTAAATCTCCTAAAGCAAATTCCACTCCATTCACACCCAAAGGAGTTTTTGACAGTCTTGGATGACCCTATGAAGATTTGGGAGGAGTCAGCCATAAAGAAGGATAAATGGAGACTTTCATAGGTAAATGGATACAACTCAAGACCATCCTCATAAGTGAAATGAATCATACTCACACATGTAAACATCATATTGTCTCCCTAGTGTGAGAAGATGAAACAGTAAATAAGATCCAAAATGTGCAACAGATATTGTGAAATGGGAAGAAACTATTCAAAATGAAAGAGAAATTGGGATGGGGGAAATGAGAAAAAAAGGAAGGGAAAATATATATATTAGTTAAGATCATTATACTACTAATTTCTCTTAATTCATTGAAAAGAAAAGTTTTTGCTAATATTGTTTGGACAACTAAATGTCTATATCTTGTATTCTGAGTAACTAATTTAAAGATAATAATATGTAATGTATTAACCATTGTTACTCTCCTATTTTGTTTTGAAATTTTGTTTTACCTTTCTCTCTTTAAAATAAAATTAAAAAAAGATTTGAGAGCAATAAGAGGAAACAATATCAGATGAGAAAAATGACCCCTGAAGTAACTAAAAGAGCAGCTAAGCCAACAAGTGATATCAGCTAATGATTTAGTGTGCAAAGGGGAACACATTCTATATTTACCTTCTTCCAGTAGGCTGGGATGTGTGGAGCACTTGGCTGCCCTTTCTTTGAGTGATTGCTTTTCCAAATGACATTGGTCGTCTCCCAGTCAAGATAAATAACGCCAGGTGGTATGAGGCCAGAGGTAGTCTATTATTTGCTACACTAAAAAATATAAAATTTCTGTAAAAATATGTAAATTTAGCATAGCTTCTACTGACAGTTAAGCAGGAATCCCATTTCCTTCATTATCTGTTTGTACAAGATATGATAGAAAAATATGTTAACTGTTTAAATTTTTTAAAGTTTATTACAATAGAGCACATTGCCGTTAGTCTCCCTCAAAATACTCTTCTTCAGTTTGAACACACTTATCCCATCATTCTTGCCATTTTCTGAAGCAGTTCAAGCAGTCCTCTTTTGTGAGTGTCTAGTTGAGCTGTCATGGCTTCCTCAGTGTCCTAAATCTATTGAAAACATTTACTTTTCATGGGCATTTTGACTTTAGGGAGGAACCAGGAGTTACACAATGTCAGATCTAGTGTATAAAGTGGATGAGAACACACCATAATGTTTTTATGAGCCTGCTCATCTGTTGAATGGGACTTAGCAGCATTCGTGGTATTTTTGTCATACCTCATAAAGACACTCATGAAAGAAGACTTTCAAAACTGCTGCAGAAAGTGGCAAGAACTGTGTTTTGTGTATCAGTTAAAAATTAAAGAAGTTCAAGCCCAGCCTGGGCAAATTAGTGACTTAGCAAGACTCTGTCTCAAATTAAGAAATAAATATAGTCTGGTGGTGTAACAATGTAAAGGCCTTAGGTTCAATCCTCAGTACTAAAGAAAAAAAACAGATGAAGGCAGAGACTGAGATGATGCTACTGAAACCTAAGAATGCCAGAGACCCCCAGCAGGCCACCAGCTGCTGAGAGAGAGGCAGAGAACAGATTTTCTCTCATACTCCATATAGGACCCTGTCCTGCTGACCTCCTTGAGACTTTCCACCTCCAGAACTGTGAGATGATGGAGCTCTTGGTGCTGCTCACCGAAGAAGGGCCCAAGACATGGAAAGAAGAAAACTACAAGAAAGAAATTTTTGCTTTTGCAATGCCAGTTCTGAGTAACTGAGGCACACCCCAGTAGAAATGTTGAACTTTCTTCTGGTAAGAAGTACAGGGTCAGATTTGCAAAGGGGAGGAGAAACTGGGGCGTTAGTGTACAAATGTCCCAGTGGAAGCCTGAATAAAAGTGAAAGAGATGGTCCAGGAAGAGATGAAAGAAAGAATGGCTCAGTATGGAGACCTTGGGGGCCCTTACATGTCAGCAGAAAAGGGGACTGTGTGTTATTGTATCAGATTTGTTGTTTTTGTTTGTCTCTTTTGCTTCTTATTTCTCTTTTCTGTGTCAATTTTCTCTTAAATAAAAAAAAGGGGTGGGGGGACTGTGGCAGAAGAAAAGCACCACAGAAGCAATGTGGGCAGTGCAGGACAGCACAGCAACAACAGGCATGTTAGGCAGTGAGGACTCTGGACTTGTTCATACAGAAGCCCTTAGTGATCTTTTTGGGAAACATTTAGCACAGTGACAGTGAAGGTCTGATTATGGGGTTAGGTGTAAGTAAAGGAGAAGATAATGAAGATGAGAAGGACTTTGAGCATCTGTGGGGCAGACTCTTAAATGAGCCATGAGGTACAGATGAGACCCTTTTTTTTACTGCTCACCAGGCAGCTTTCAGTACTCTGGTCCTAAAATGCATCCAGTTATAACCAAGGGTTCCAAACTGTCCACGCTGTGCTAACCATCCTGTTAGCTTGAGAGCCAATAGGACTGCTACAAAACAAAGAGAAAGGAACTGCTCACCGGCAATACACATGTGCATCTAGAATTGATTTACTGAATGTACTTCTCATCTTTTTTAACACAGTTCAAAACTTTGAAGCTAAATAAGCTTAATATGGAGAAATTCATGTCCAAAGGACTATTTTAGAGATTAAATATCTTGGTGCCTTTCTGTTTTCCTTAATTCTATACAAATTTCAAAAGATACATATAAGGGAATAAACCAAATGTATTTTTACTTGCTGATTTTGTGAATTTATGGTGAGGAAAATAAACCACTCCTTATGAAAAAAATAAATTATTTTTATACTGAAAGGAAAAATTTTAAATATGACTTAAAAATAAAGTGACAGGAATGCTAAGTATGTTTGAAATGAGGGAGTATTTTAGGTGAAAATAATAACTATTTTTTACTATATAAATTTTTTAAAATTTATATATCCACTATATACTTCTTTCACATTTCATGTATGTTTCTAAAATTGCTCACTGATGCTGTCCTTGGTCACACTCTGCTCTGGTGGCCTCTTCAGTCCCAAGCAGAAGGGCTGTGCTCTCTTCCTGGAACAAGCCTCATCTCCTCCGCAGCCACAGTGACAGGGCACTGGCCATGCCATGGCTGGAGGGCTGCCCCCTAGGTGGAAATTCAGGCATGGATGCACCTACTTGAGGTGCTCTGCTCACATGTAACTTCCTGAGCTCCACGCACCTTTCTTCCCAAGGGAACCCTTGGCTCCTGTTAGCTCCAGGAGAAGAATCATCTGGGTGTTGATGTCATTTCAGACATTGGAACTAAGTTTATGAGACTTTTTCCAGAAATGTTTTTTAAATTGGTCTCCACCTTTTGTCATTACTTTGTTTTTCACTTAGATTTTGACCTTCCAGAATATCTCAGAAACAATAAAATACAGCGAAGAAAATGTATTTTTTCTTGGTATGAATTTTTTTCTTTTCTAAGAAAAAAATTAACTTTACTACATATGGAAATATCCTCTTTGCTTATTCTTTTATAATCTTGGGAGTACTTTTTTTCTCTTTCTTAAGAATCTGATAATTGGGCTGGGGATGGGTGTAGCTCAGAGGTAGAGTGTTTGCCTAGCATACATGAGGCCCTGAGTTCAATCCTAGTATTACAAAAAAAAAATGAATCTGATAATTATTAAAACATCAATCAGAAAATGTCTCTGAAGTTAATGACCGTTTTTTGTTACAAATGTTGGAAACGTTCAGGTTTCATTTTGGTTCTGTTTTAAACAGTGCTCAAAGCCCTTTACAGTATTAACTGCTTTCAATCATCCAAGTGCATAGATGAGCCTGCAGAAGATGTTTTTCACAGATGCTGAGCCGTTTTTAACCCTCAGTGCTGCTCTCTCGGAGGAAGATCGTGTCCCTTGTTGCTGCTCCTTTCCTTCAGCCACTACAAGCTTCACCGTGCTCACCTAATGCTGGAAGCTTTGAAAGCATCTTTCCTCTTCAGTGAGAGACAAATGGCAGTGAGAGGTAGTGGCAGCTTTAGAAATTGCAGAATATAGCAATGGGGGAAAACAATAGAGAGATCTCAGAAGTTCCACCTTACAAGCGAAAGGTGCTCTTTCTCTACCCCATTCTGTCTGTGTGCTTCTCAAGTGAATGCCAGTCTTTTGAGGTGGGAATGATGGACTACTTAGACTTTGAACAATGTGAGTCAGCAGGATTTCTTTCTGAGTGACCCTCGTCTCTATTACAGTCCTAAGTCTCAATCTGTGGAGGCTTTATTAGATTCAAATCATGTGGTACCCCCCATCTTCATTATATCTTTCTTGGAGGGGATCCAAGTGAAAAAATGTTCTTACAAGTGGCCTCTTACATGTCAGTAACTGTTCACATATAGTGGTGGCCCCGTGGTAGAGACTGGAAGGGATAAACAGTCCTGAGGAATCTCTAATCCACATCCTGCAGATCCTGCCAGCCATAGGAGAATGTGCCTCAAGAGAGCACTGCATTGCACCCTTGAATACCTCACCCCAGATACAGGTACTATCGAAGAATTTGGCATCCAAACTTTATTTAGTAAATGGCTGTTTACATTATCCTTGGAAAGGTAGTTTTTAGGCTTATCTACTTTTTCCACTAGGAAAGTTCATCTCTAACTTTTCTAACAGGCTAAGATTTAATGAGTCTAGCTATAAAAAGAGCCTGTTGGCAGATAAATTATGTAGCTGTAAATCAGCCTACTTCCTGAGGAAATTTTCTTTTTTAAATTATTTTTTCCCAGCATTATATATAGGGACTGAGCCTGTTGGTTCCAGCACTCAGGAGGCCGAGGCTAGAGGACTGTGAGTTGAGGCCAACCTGGGGTTACATTGTGAGTTCAAGACTAGCCTGAGCTACACAACAAGACCCTGCCTCAAAAAACAAAAATAAATAAATAAATAGGAAACAAAAGGTACTTCAAATTTCACATTCCCAGCATTAGCACATTATTAAAGTCTAAATCTCTCAGTGGCATTTTAAAGCCTTTTTTTTTCCTCTCTGAAACAGCCAGTCCATTTGGTAAAAACAGAATATGGTTTCAAGCAAATGTACACAAAATGACAAGTGGCAGGCATGCTTTCTGGTTTTCTCTAGAGATCTATATTGGTTTGTAATTTCTGTCAGTCCTGGCCCAGCTCTTGGGTATAGGTTCATCATTAGGGGTATGTGCGTGAGGGTAAGCTGTGGAGGAGAAAGAGAGGTGAAAGAAATCATTTTAGGTCAATTTGAGTGAAGATTATGATGTGAATTTGACCTTTAAATGTCATTCTTGCTTTGTTCATCCTTCGTTTTCAGTGTCCTGTCATCATCATCACTTCTCTTGTGTTCTCCATATGCTCTCTATTATGTTCACTGTCCCACATGTCCTCTTAGAGTTTCTTTCCCCTACCAGACCTGGCTTAATAGTGTAATCAAAAGTGTTAGGTTCTGACAGAATCGTTAAAAAGTAAATAGACTGACTAGCACAGTAAGGCAAGAAAAGGCATACAGATTAGAAAGGAAGAAATAAAATGGCTTTATGATCTATATAGAAAGCCCCCAAAATCTTTTTCTGTACGGGGGATTTAACTCAGAGCCTAACATGTGCTAGGCAACCACTCTACCACTGAGCTACTTTCTCAACTCTTTTCTTATTTCATATTTTGAGTCAGGGTCTCACTGAGTTTCCCAGAATCTACGATCCTGTCTCAGCCTCCTGAGTAGCTGGGATTATAGGTATGTACCACCACACCTAACTCAAAGAATCTTATAATAAAAAAACAAAATAAATGAGATAAAAAGCCCTTCTGTAACTGAGTTTGGCAAAGTTACAGGATATAAGATTTAAATTAGTTAATAACCTTGTATGTTCATACAAAAATCAGTTATTTTCCTATATCCTGGCAAGAAACTTTTGGAAATGAAAATTCAAAATACTTTCCTTGCTCAAAGAATGAAATATTTAAGTATAAATCTACCAAACCACCCTAAAGAATTTGTGTGATACATACTACACTGATTATAGGAATCAGACAAAATCTAAGTAAGTGAAAAAGTATGTGATGGTCATGAATTGAAGACACAACATTGTATAAAGATGCCAGTTCCCACCCAGTGTGGTTACACACACCTGTAATTCTAGCACTCTGGAAGCCTGAGGCAGAAGGATTTTGTACTTGGGGTATTCATTCTTATTGCACCTTGCTTTTGTAATAAATTGTCAGCAGTCTCTAAAGACAGTAATCAAATCACTTGGTATTTATTTTTCATGGTGAATATAATTTTTATTATGGTACAATATACATGACATAAAATTTACCATTTTATCCATTTGAAGTGTATAATTTAGCAAATAGAATTTTACTACGTGCATGTATCTGTATAACTTTCCATTTACAAAGTACATGGTTTTCTATAATTAGAATTATGGCTCTAAAAGCATTTCAGTTAACTGGATGTGAGTTTAGGAAAGCTTGTGTGGTAAACCAGTTCTCACTGCACCCTGTGCCTCCTGCTGCCCAAAGTAGCCACATGTCCTTCAGGCCTCACGTTCAAGCCTTCTACCAAATCCTTAGCAGGGGCACGGGGAACTCACCAGGCAAACTCGGATCCCTACCATGCCTCTGCCATCCTCCCTCTCCACATTCCCTGCACCTGTTTCCAGCTGCTTCCTCTTCCTGCTCTTTCAGTGGAACTGATTTTTAGATGATAGCCTAGAGAATCAGGCTGTGACAAGTCGTGGTGTGAAGTGTGGCCTTCCCTTTAGAGATGAGTAGCTAACCTGACCTACTCCACCCTCACCATCTGGAAGGTAGTCTGCCCTGAGGACCTACTGGTAGAGGGCTGTGACTGCTGGAGAACCACCAATGAGGAGAAGCGGGGAGGGCAGCCTGGATAACTTCTCTCCAAGCTTTGTTGTCATATTTTAGTGACCCAAATTTTGTTACAGATTCATCATAATCTATCTATAAGTTTTAAAGTGTGATCCATGCTTTACTCATTGTGGCATCACAGTGTTACCAATCTCTTTTCCTGTGGTGATAGGGATTGAACCCAGGGCCTCATGTATATTAAGCATGTACTCTACTACTGAGCTACACCCCCAGCCTCAACATTTTTTATCATATCTTGGGCTTGATGACTTCATCTCTGTATCCTTTTTCTCTACTTCAGTTGAATATTTATTTTAAAAGATTTTTGAATGAATACTTTTATTAACTTTTGAAAAAACAAGCTTAATATAGTCGTTCCTCTGCCAGACAGTTGCTTTGCTGTTTAAACATTTTAAAATGATGGATTTTTAAAGAGAATGTATTTTCTTCTGTAACAAAATGAAATCTTATGCAGAAATGAACAGTTAAGAGTAAATTATAATGAGAACATATACTTGGTGCCAGAAGTTAACTTTTGTTGTTATTGTTGTTGTTGCTTGTTTTTTGAGACAGGGTCTCACTATGTAGCCTAGACTGGCCTCAAACTTGCAGCAGTTCTCCTGTCTCAACCTCCTAAGTGCTGGGATTACAGGCATTCCCCACCACACCCTGCTCCTGAACCATGTCTATTTTTTAAAACAGAGAAGCTGATTTTTATGATACTACATTTTATTAATACATAGCTATCCATTATCTAAGAATCTAAATAAAAATATAAGTGTGTCACCTATCCAACTTTAGCCACTGGCATACTTTAAACTAATACTCAAATATCACTGAATTCAAATAGAACTTTTTAAGGCTGTGTATACAGAACAGTATTTCTCGAAGAGGATTCCAATAGAATGCTATTGCTCAGCAGATAGTAATTACATCAAAAAGGGTTTCGTAGTTTCAACCTGAAGAAAGTTTTTTTTTTTTTTTTTACCAGGATGTTACAAGTACTTCTATTCAGAGCTTCCGTAGACCCTAGCATTTTACATTCCTACCAGCAATGCACAAGAGCTCATCTAGCCAAGCCACATGTCACAAGCACACCTAACTGACTACAGAATCCTATTTTTATGAATTGGTCCCCACAGAACATCTTCAGGTCAACTCCAAAATTTTTGGACAATTGTTGAATGCTGTCATTATCTGGAAAGGGGGGGTTTTGTTGTTTTGGGTTTTTTGCCTTTTGTTATGGTGGTGATGTTAGTGGTAGGTATAGTACTATGGATTGAATCACATGCCTTGCAGATGCAAGGCAACTGGTCTGCCACTGAGTTACACTCCCACCTCCTTGTTAATTTTTCTATCTTGTACAAAGAAGTGATCTTTTTGCACTTATCTTTTACCATTCTCTAAATTGTCTTCTTTTTATAGAGTAACTCTGGTATTAAAGTCTTAACTTAATCTTGGCAAATGTTTTAGCAAAAACAGCATAGAAGTTTATGGCTTTAACAATAATAATAGTAATAACCACAGTTACATAACATGGCTAATGCATCAAGCATCTAGTCTGAGCATAGCAACCCTTGTAGGGTGCCATTTATGCTCATTTTACTTCTTGACATAATACAAACAGCCACATACTGATTACTTTCAATTTTACGGGAAGGAAGATACAGGGACCAGGAATTAAGTGACTTTCTTAAAATCTGACAGTGTATAAGGGTAGAAAGCTATAAAGTTCCCCCTCCTTATTAACAGGGGGTTTGAGTAAAGGTCAGAGCTTTCTTTGTGTCAGAAACACAGTTAGATCTAAGGTGAGAACCAGGTAAGTGAAATCATATAGTGTTTGTGCTTTTGTGATTCAGCTATATTTCTGTTTTAGGTAATTTTTATTATTTAGATAAATGTTTCTTATATGCATCATCCCTGACTTACAGTGGTTTAACTTAATATTTTTTGACATTTTGATTGTGCAAAACCCATGCACTTTCAGTAGAAACTATATTTCAAATTTTGATCTTTTCAAAGCCCACAGATTAGCACAGTGTGGTGCCACACACCTACAGTTGCAGCATTGGGGAGGCTAAAGCAGTTGGGTTGATTGTTCAAGGCCAGACTGGTCAATGTAGTGAGACCCTGTCTCAAACAAAAACAAACAAACAAAAGACTATAGCTCCCAAACAGCATGTGATCACAAGGGGAAACAACTGAGACTTTACCGTATATTGTATTGCTAAGCTATGTTGTTCAGTGTTTGGTGAATTACCATATTAAATGCATTTTAAACATATAGTGTTTTTAACTTACAATGGGTTTACCAGGACGTAACCCACTGTATAACACCTTGAGGAACATCTGCTTGTCTCTTTTGGAAAAAGTAAAATAAGTACATAATTAAAAGAAAAAGTAAAAATATCACCTTCAGGTCCTCCTCAGATAACCTCTAAAAATAGTTTTATATCTCTGTCTTCTTTTCCTTTGGCTTAATATGTGTAGGTGCACACACACACACACACACACACAGGCATTTTAATTTGCTGCCTGCTTTTCACTTAATAAAGTATCAAAAATATGTTTCTGTGTTCCTGAGTACATTTTCTACATAACCATTTTGATGATCGGATAATATTTCATTATGCAGATGTATCATAATTTAATAAACAATTTCCTTTTCTTGTGCAGTTGGGTTTGCACATGCATGGGTGCCTTCTGTCTTCCACATTTGAGTCATCAACCATCTTGAATTATAGATTCTTAACAATGAATCTATTAAGTATTCAGCCAGCTCATTAATAGGGCACTTAAAAGGCAATGTGAGATGATGAATACCTTTGACAGTGTCTTTTCTTGTTCTAGAACACCAGGGCTCTTCAGTTTGCTTGACACTCTGTGGTCCCCAGTGATGCCTCTTAAAGCCCCTGGCCACAGCCAGCCCTGCAAAGAGGTAAGCCCAGCACTGGCAAGCTCCCTGGCCAAGGGCTTCCCTATGCCTAGAGCCAAGCCAGTTCCCATATAGTCCATGTCCCCACAGTAGCAACACGTAGTCCCCTGCAGCTAGTTCCTTTGTCTGTTACTACATCTGAGTATGAACCAGGACTGGGCTTGGGATCTCCTAGTCTCACTTTAGAACCCAAGCCCTTGCCACTTCCCCTGCTGTACTACATCATACTCCTCGGGTTATTTTATAGTTCTCATGTTTTTGTTTTGGTTGTTGTTGTTGTTTTGGTGGTACTGAAGATTGAACCCAGGGTCTTGCTAAATTGCCCAGGTTGGCCTTGAACTTGCAATCCTGCCTCAGGTTGCAGAGCTGCTGAGATTACACATGTGTGCCATGATGCCTGGCTTTATGATGAATTTTAAACTACCATTGCAGAAACCTTTGCAATAGACAGGATCTTAGCCTCATACCAAACCAGACACAGTGTTTTTCCCACCCCCTTCCAATCTCATAAAATCAATACTCAATTACCAATGAGCCGACCAGAGTAGCCAGGAATTTTCATTTTCCTGTCAATTCAAACTGTTTCCTGTCAATTCAAACTGCAGTGGCGCATAGGCAGCAAAATGGATTAAAAGCCTCAACTTAGGCCTTGTCCAGAAGGCTAGCCAGTGGCAGCTTTGGGAGCTACAGCTTTGTGTAGCTGAATTTTTAGTGAGTATATGTATGACCCTGTCCTGTGCCAGACAGCAGAGTACTTACCAAAAATGCCCATTTGTAGGAACTTGGGATATAGCTCAGTGGTAAAGGGCTTACCTAGTATGCACAAGGCCCTGGGATCCCCAGGACGATCCCCCTCAAAAAATGCCCATACAATACTTACTTAAGTAATTTCTGTATATTTTCAGTATACTCTGAGGAATGAATTTCTAAAATGAAATCATTTTTTTTAGACAAGATTGAACCCAGGGCCTCACGCATGCTAGGCAAGTGCTCTACTACTTAGCTACATCCCAGCCCCTTTTAATTTTATTTATTTATTTATTTGTTTTTGAGACAGGATTCACTAAGTTGCCCAGGCTCGGCTTGAATTTAGCATCCTCCTGCCTCAGCCTCTTGAGTATTTGGGATGATACGGCATGTACCACTGTGCCCAGCTTGAGATTTTAAGTTGGTAATAAATTCAGAAGTACAAAATTTCTTATGCTTGGTCTCAGAACCTGACCTATATCCTGTATGACCTTCCAGAGAAAAGGCATGTGTCTATAAATAAGTGTATATATGAAGAATAGATTTTGATAGTATATTTGAGACTTTAACAACATAACCATGTTCTGCCTTTGCTTTCATTTCAAACAGGTGAAAACTCATCTGTCTCCTCCTGCCTTCTGTTATATCTTCTCAGCTCATCCTAGTCTGGAACATATTGATATCATTGAAGAAGATCCTATTTCTAAGCTTTATCAGCCTCCAGTTCTCCACTGTTTAAGAGAAATTCTCCAGGTAACATCTTTGTTCCTAACAAGTTCTTCAAGTACTTCTGCCATGACCATGTGCTTTCACATTACCAATCATTCTCAATGCCTTTCCAGACTGACCATTTGGGTGCCCGGTGCAGTTTCTATGCGAAGGTGATTTATCAAAGACCACAGGTAATCCACCCCTATCCTTCCCCCTTCCCCTAGTTTAAAAATGGAGGGTCAAAGGAGGCTCACAAGTTTGAGCCCAGCATGGGCAACTTAGCAATTTAGAGATATCTTGTCTCAAAAAGAAAAAATTAAAAGGACTGGGGATGTAGCTCAGTGCAAAGACCCTGGGTTCAATCCCCACTACTACTGCAAAAAAAGAAAGGAGTGCAAAATAGAAAAGTATTTGTAAAATCTAGGTAAGCATCACCCATGCTGATGTTCTAATATATTCATTCCTGTGTGTGTGTGGACTGCCAGCAACTGTGCTAAGTATTGGGGAATAAAATAATCCAGAGATAACTGCCTGCATAGATTCTTTGCCCCTTAACATTTGATCTTTTCTGACACCAGGCAGATCGAAGGGAAGAAAGAAGTTGGAATCTGGTTTATGTAGTAAAAATGGTAGTCTTCGAATTGGGCACAGTCACTTCTGGGAACTGCAAGAACTTTCAATGGTGCAAACATGACTGGAGTCACTGTGAGGCCTTGGGCAGCTCTAGGTAGTGGCAGCATAAACAAGCTTGCTGTTAGGTCAGCTAGGAGTAGACAAAGGCAGGAAACATCCTTGGCAATCTGAATACGTGGATTAGGTTCTGCTGGACCTCAGCTCCTGTAGGAGTATCCACATAAATCTACTTACCTGAGAGGTACAGGTAAGTGCCCAGTACTGGTAGTTGAACCTAGAGCCTTCACACTGAGCTACATCCGCAACCCTTTTTTAGTTTTTGTTTTGAAGCAGGGGCTAACTTGCCTATGCTAAGTTCAAACTTACAATCCTCCTGCCTCAGCCTCTGATCTGATCTTACAAGCCAGTGCCACCATACATGGCTTAGAGTATCCTATTTGTGAAACCCTCATGTACTCTGATCTACTGCAGAGCAGATGAGACTAGGAGTCCTCTCAGCAGTGCCTCTAAGATGTGTGAGGGAAGCAGCAGACAGGGCCTTGGGTATCTACTCCTTAGAAACCTGCCACAGTCTCACCTGTGGCCAGTCAAGTGAGAACACCAGGAAATTGCCCATTGAGGAAGCTGGATCCCAGGCAGGGGCCCTGGCCAGGGCCACCCAGGCATCCAACAAAACAGTATATAGGCACAGTGTTGGGTAGCCTCAGGGGCTCTTCTTTAATAAACTTGTAACTGGTTATCAAGATCTACTCCCCTGGCTTTTCTTTTTGATGCTAAAATACAGTTTCACTCCCACACACTTATGAATCTCTAAAAAGTATATGTGCTTTGTATACAGCCACAGTTCCACACATACATTTTTTTGGAGACAGCATCTTGCTCAGTTGCCCAGTTGCCCATGTTGGGCTCAAAGCTGGACCTCAGTCTCCCAGAGTGCACACCATGCCCAACCAGAATTATTGGAGTTGGGCATTTCAATGGTGAACATTTATTTTACATTTTCTCTGATCATTCATAGACAGTGAAAGAGATACAAGATGAATAAAAGAATACACTTGTTAACTTCTGGTTGAATTATTGATAAGTTGCAAATATATAAATATCACTAAAATTCTGTTATTGTGAGTGTGGTATATCAGCTTATTCCTGATCTATATCAGGAATGGACAAACTCCTGTAAAGGGCCAGGTAGTCAATATTTTAGGCTTCTCAAGCAATATTGTTTCTGTAACAACTATTAAACTCTACCTTGCAATACAAAAGCAGCCATGTTGTCTTTCATAAATGGATAAGTGGGACTCTATTTCAAAAACACTTATTTAAGGACACTGAAATTTGAATTTCATATACCTTCCATGTGTTACAAAATATTTTTGTGATTTCTTTCAATCATTTAGAAATGTAAAAACCTTAAGTAAGTGTAAAAACCGTACTTAGTTTATAGGCCGTGCATCATAAGGTAGCAGGCCAAATTGCCACAGGTTGTGGTTTCCTGACCCCAGGTCTGTGAGTTGTTCTTTGGGCCACCTTTGAGCTGTTCCATTGTCTCACTTAGCAAGCAAGGTGGCAGGGCCAGTGAAAATGGGGATTGGGCATACGATGTATCCTGTTTTTCAAATGTGAGACAAACTGAAGGCTGATTTCATGTTCCTCTGCGCAAATGCAGAATGCTAAATGTGTGAAGACACACTCAGTGTCAGGCACATTCTGTTATGCCAAAGCACATTCCAGGTTCCAAGGCAAGGCAGGTTCACTGAGCAGGCTCCACTGACATTGTACATAGAACATGGACTTCAGAGACTTGAGAAGCACTTGGACATTGACAACACATGCTTCTGCTTGCAGCCCTCAGCTGAGACTAGAGTTTGAGAGTGAGAAAAGCTGTGTCAAATGCTTACGTTAATTCTAGGTGGAGGGAAGCACAAGGGCAAATGAAGACAGACATTGAGGCATCCACCTCATTGCGTGGAGGAGCCCTGCCTCATGGGGCTGGGGAATGTGCACTGATCCCCATGTATGAAAAATAGGCTCCCACCACGCAGGTACGCTGGGCATGTGTA
Source organism: Dasyprocta punctata (assembly GCA_004363535.1). NCBI lineage: Eukaryota > Metazoa > Chordata > Mammalia > Rodentia > Dasyproctidae > Dasyprocta > Dasyprocta punctata. Next base: position 42,692 of record RJWM01011544.1, read on the forward strand.
GCTGGGAGTTGATGGTTCTGTGGCCAGGAACTAGTCAAGGACCCAGAACTCAAAGGAACAGATTCCTTAATCCACTAAAATTCTGTTTATCTTCTGCATTCTGCTTTTGCGGGAACCCAAATCACCAGAAACCAGCCTCCGCAGGAGGAAGTGAAATAAGCTGAGTCCTGGGTCAGTCTGTGGCTAAGCTGATTGCTGCACACTCTACAGTGAGGACTGACGTTTAGGATGGCACTGTGAGTCACTGCCAGAACCTGAGTCACCAAAGAAGATCTGGTTGTGTTTCCATTACCCTAATGACTAAGTCATGAAAGTGAAAGAGTTTTTTTCTTTTTTTCTGAAGTTATTTTAATTTACCTTTTATTTTGAATTAATTATAGATTCACAGTAGATTGTAAGAAGTAAACAGGGAGTACCCCTTACCTACCCACACTGCTACCCCACACCCACAGTAACCACAATTCAAAACAACCAAGAAACTGACACTGGCACAGTCCATGGGGCTGATTGAGATTTCACCAGTTGTACGTGTACTTGCACGCACATGTGTATGCATGCATGTGTGCTCTCACATGCTGTGTTTCTGTGCAGTTTGTCATACATACAGACTTTTATGATCATGAACACACTCTATGTACCCTGCTGTCACCACAGATCTTCTTCAATTCCCCTTTTTAGCCATATCTATACTTTTACCTGTCCCTGACCCTGGCAACCACTATGTTCTCCATCTTGTCATTGCGTTATTTTATGATCCTTACATGAATAGAACTATGCACTATGTATCTACATCAGTTTCTTACAGCTTACATATAAAGTCCCAAAAATTAGATGACTTTAAAAACACACATTTATTTATTCTCTCACTCTTCAAACCAGACATTTGAAATCAAGAGGTTGAAGCTGGGTATGGTAGTGCACAACTATAATCTCAGCACTCAGGAGGCTGAGGCAGGAGGATCATTATGAGTTGGAGTTAGAGGCCAGCCTGGGCTACAAAATGAGTTCAAGGCCAGTCTAAACTGTGTAGTGAAACCCTGTCTCAAAAAGACAAAAAAAAATTTTTTTTTTTTTAGTTTTCTGAGGAATCTCCATATTGTTTCATAGTGATTGTACTAGTTTACAGTCCCACCAACAATGTAGAAGGCTTCTTTTTTTGCCAAGGCTTCACAAGCATTTGTTTTTGAGCTCTTGATGATGGCCATTCTTTCTGGAGTAAGATGGAATCACAGAGTTGTTTCGATTTGTATTTCTCTAATGGCCAAGGTACTGAATCTCTTTTTTTTAATGCACTCATTGACCATTTGTACTTCTTTTGAGAAATGCCTGTTCATTTCAGTTGCTTATTTTTTTATTAGATCTTTTATTGGGGGTATAATTTTTTTAGTTCTTTATCTAGATATTACTTCTCTTTCCAAGGTGTAGCTGGCAAAATTTTTTTCCCATTCTATAGGTTTTCTCTTCACTCTGTTGGCTGTTCCCCTTGCGGGACTAAAGCTTTTTATTTTTATTTTATTTATTTATTTTTTATTTTAAAGGAAAAAAAAACACAAGAAAGAAAACCAAAAAACAAAAGAGACAAATAACAACAACAACAACAAAACCCAAAACAATAACAATATAGGCTTTCAAAACAATATGGTAGGAGTTTAACAATGATTGCTATATTGTGTATTGTTATCTTCAAAACAGTTGCTTAGATTAGCTGATACAGACATGCAAAATTGATCTAATCCTATGAGTATTAACTGTTTTTTTCCAAGAACTAATAGAATTAGTAGTATAATCATCTTAGCTATCTTATGTATATATATACAAATCTATATCTTTTTCCTTTTCCTTTTCTCCTGTCACCTATTGCAGTTATTTTTCCCCTTTGAGTAGTTTCTTGCTCTTTCACGTATATATTGTAGATTTTGGAGCTTATTTAGCCTTTCAGTTTCTTACACCAGGGAGACAATATGGTGTTTACACATATGAGTCTGCTTTATTTCACTTATGAGTATGGTCTCAAGTCTCATCCATTTACCTCTGAAAGCCTTGATTTGATCCTTCTTTATAGCTAAGTAGTACTCCATTGTATAAAAATACCACATCTTTTTTATCCATTCCTCAGTTGATGGGCATTTGGATTGTTTCCAAGATTTGACTATTACAAATTGTGCTGCTATAAACGTGGATGCACATATATCACTGTCGTATGATGCTTTTAATTCTTCTGGGAAAATGCCCAGAAGTGGGATAGCTGGGTCAAATGGTACCTCTAATCCTAGCTTTTTGAGGAACCTCCACACTGATTTCCACAGTGTTTGTACCAGTTTACACTCCCACCAACAGCAGAGATGAGTTTCTTTCTCCCTACAATCCTTCCAGCATTTGTTGTTATTGGTTGATTTCTTGATCTTAGCCATTCTTTCTGGAGTAAGATAGAATCTCAGCATTGTTTTAATTTGCATTTCTCTAATGACCAATGATGCTGAACATTTTTTCATATGTTTGTCATTTGTATTTCTTCATCTGAGAAGTGTGTATTCAATTTCAGATGCCCATTTTTGGACTGAGTCTTTAAATTTTGGGGCCTGATTTTTTTTTAATTCTTTGTATGTTTTCGATAGAAGTCCTTTGTCTGAGGGACAGTTGGTTAAGATTTTTTTCCCAATTTGTGGGTTTTCTTTTCATCCTGTTGGAGATTTCTTTTGACATGCAAAAACTTTTTAATAAGACAAGATCCCAGTTATTGATTCTGAAAAGTATTTCCCATGCAGTTTGATTTTTGTTTGTGAACTCTCTACCTACCCCTATATCTTCAAGATTTCTACCTACTTTGTTTTCCAGCAGATTTAGTGTTTCTGTTTTAATATTAAGATCTTTGATCCATTTTGAGTTGCATGGTAATAGACATAGGTCTAGTTTCAGTTTTCAGCATATAGAAAGCCAGTTTTTCCAGCACCACTTTTTAAAGAGGCTGTCTTTCTTCCAATGAACATGTTTGGCCCCTTTGCTGAAGATAAGGTGGTTGAGTGTGTTTGTATTTGTGTCTGTATCTTCTAATTTATTCCACTGATCTTCAGGTCTGTTTTTATGCCATGCCATGCTGATTTTATCACAGTAACTTTGTAGTATAATTTCAGGTCAGGAATTGTGATGCCTCCTGCCTTGCCTTTGTTGCCCAGAATTGCCTTTGCTATTCTAGGTCTCTTCTGGTTCCAGATCAATTTTAGGAACGATTTCTCTAGATCTGTGAGGTATGCTAATGGTATTTTGATTGGAGTTGCATTCAATCTGTGTAACAATTTTGGGAGAATGGCCATTTTCACAAATGTTTGTTCTTCCCATCCATAAACAAGGAATGTCTTTCCATTTTCTGAAGTCCTGTTCGATTTCTTTTTTCAGAGCACTGTAATTTTTAATGTATATATCTTTTACTTCCTTTGTTAGATTGATTCCTAAGTATTTCTTTTTCTTCTTCTTCTTCTTCTTTTTTTTTTTTTTTTTTGGATGCTATTGTAAAGGGTGTGGTTTTCCTCATTTCTCTCTGAGGGAGTTTGTTGTTTGTGTATAGGAATGGTATTGATTTTTGAGTGTTGACTTTGTATCCAGCTACATTACTATCCTAAAAGAAAACAATTTCTAACCCAGACTGATATACCCTGCAAAACTGTCCTTCAAAATTAATGGAGAGATAAAGTTTTATAATTTTCTTCCCATTTGTTGATTCTTGGTGTTATTTCTTATGCACTTAGGGTTCTGTTCAGAAAGTCTTTGCCTATGCCTATGTTTTTAAGAATTTTATGTACTTTATCTTCTAGCAGATTGAGTGTTTCTGTTTTAATATCTAGGCCATTGATCCATCTTGATTTTGTTTTAGTACAGGATGAAAGGTATGGGTCTAGATTCATTCTTCTGCATGTAGATAATCAGTTTTCCCAGTACCATTTGTTAAAGAGGCTATCTTTTCTCTAGGTTTATGTTTTTGGCCCGTCTGTCAAAAATCAGATGGCTGAATGTGCCTGGAGTTGTTCCTACATCTTCAGTTCTATTCCATTGGTCCACATATCTGGTTTTGTGCTAGTACCATGCTGTTTTTGTCACTGTAGCTTTGTCATATAGCTTACAATGTGAGATTGTGATGCTTCCTGCTTTGCTGTGATTGCCCAGGATTGCTTTTACTATTCTCAGTCTCTTCTGATTCCATGTGTATTATAGGATTGTTTTTTTCTAGTTCTATGAAGAATACTATTGGTATTTTGATTGGCGTTGCATTAAATTTATATGGCATTTTTGGTAATATGGCCATTTTGACAATATTAGTTCTTCCTATTCAGGAATAAGGGATGAATCCATTTTCTGATGTCCTCTTCAATCTCTTTGTTCAGAGTACTGTAGTTTTCATTATAGAGGCCTTTTTTTTTTTAATTTTTTTGAAGCTGTTGAAAGTAGAATTATTTTCATAGTTTCCTTCTCAATTGACTCACTGTTGATGTACAGGATGCCACTGACTTTTGTGTGTTGATTTTTTATCCTGCTACACTGCTGAAGTTGTTTATTAGTTGTTAGAGGTCTTTTGGTGTAGTTTTTTGAGTTGTCTAGAATCATGTTGTCTGCAAATAAGGATCATTGATGTCTTCCTTTCCTGTATATATTCCTTTTATTTCTTTCTCTTGCCTGATTGTTCAGGCTGAAGTTTTGAGTACTATATTGGCAGGAATGATAAGAGTGAATACCCTTGTCATGATTCCATACCAATACCTTGAACCACAGACCATTATCACAGAATTTACTCGAGACTATCCCCAGTTCCATGTGTATAATTCCCTGTGTAACAGTGAAAATCTGACTCCATTTTCTTCAGTATTACTGACTCTGACTTCTGTATGTAATCACCCTCCCTACCATACAGGGCGCCTCCTCCACCCTAGCCCACACCTCCTTACCATGCAGTTTATCTTCTCTGCCTGGTCCTGTTGATCAGCCATGTAGAATCCTCAGCTTGACCACAGCATCTGTGCCAGCCACACCAGCTAGCAAAACCCTCACACCCCATCCAACTGGCTGTCCTTGGCCCATTAGAATCTACTGAATCCTGAGCCCTGATTGAAGGCAGGGGGAGAATCCCAGGTTAATTGAACTTGTAAAAGCATTACAACTTTTATAGATAAGGAAAAAAATGAAAAAGTCATAATAAAAGAAGAAAGACAAAAAAGAACAAAAGCTGTTGTAGGTGTAACAAACATGTGATACCTGCTCTATACCAAGACCTTGTACAAAGTCTGAGGGTGACTGAGATCTATTCCTAACCCTCTGGAAACTTGCAACTCCCAGAGGAAAAGAAAATACAAGAGCACAAGATAGAAAATGACATTCTAAGTATCCAAATGCCAGATCAGGCGAGAAAGAACAATGAATATTACCTGAACAGGTCTGAGGAAAGCACTGCCACCAGAAGGTAGGTTGTGTCCAATGAAGGACCCATTCAACAAGTGCAAGGCCCAGCACAGCCATGTTAGTGACCAAGATACACAAACTCTCTATATATCTAAAGGATTTTCATAATAATTTCTTGAACCGTTAATGTTAATCCCGTAAGATTATCGCTTTTTAAATTCACGTTGGATATAGGAATAGTTAATAGCTTTTACTTTTAAATTGCAGTTCAAGAGTCTGCTTCTTTTGGAGCAAAGGGAGATATGGCTGCTTGTGACTGACATCAGCCTGCAAACGAAGAATCAGAGTGGCCCCCACCTCCCCAAAACCCTGCCTGTCTGTGTGACCCCCTCGTGCGTGCTGTGCCCAGAAGTTTTGAAAGCACTCGTCATGGCTGCGCCTCACAGCATCTTCTTCAGGGACGCCTTCAGAGACCAGGGTGTGCTGGCCTCTTCTCAAGCGCTTTGGTTGGGGTGACTGGTACCCACACAGTGGCCCTTGAAGCTTCTGATGCCTCCATTTTTCTCAGCACTGCTGACACCTTAATAAAGCCCAGCACAGACCCAGCCCAGAGAGGTCTATGTTACCTAAGCCTTGGACTTTTGCTGACCCCTATCACAGTCACCTGGACAGAGCCAGCATCCGCACGGTGCTGGCAGGCCCTGTGGAAACACTACTGAGCACTCTGGGATTCTCCACTGGCAGCACCCTGTGCTGGTGCAAAAATTACCTGAAGCCATATCCTGAATGTTTTTTTTAAAAAAAAACAAAAATTAGAACATTTTAAGTTTATAGGCGTTAGGCCAGTTAGCTTTCTTTTTTTAGAGATCAAACTAAAGTCCTACCTGTTATTTTTTATACTTTGTTAGGATAAAATTTGCATACTATAAAATTTACCTTTTCAAATGGAATTTGAATCCAGTATTTGTATACTTTCCTATCTTCACTCACTGGGGGCTTTGGGGTATACTTCCACACAGCATGTGTCCCACTAGATTAGGAGCAGATGGCCCCACCCATGCATGTTTTCACCTACATAATCTGAGGGAGGAGGCTGGTAAAGGAGACTGTCTTTAGGTCAGAAATCATATTTTCCTTCAGTGCTTCAATAACCTGAAGTGTCTGTGTTGGCAGGTCGGATTGTTTGTGCTGAACGGACTGTCCTCTTGCTTCAAAAGCCCCTTTTGTGTGTGAGCTCTGCTGCTAACTCCTGTGAGCTGACTGACCCAGTGAAGCTGGATGAACTGGATTCTCTCACTCCTGTCAACTCCATTTGTAGTGTACAAGGTGGGCAGCCATCTCACTGGAAATGGTATTTATATTGTTTTAAGTAGTATGCTACAGTATATTCATTTACTCAACAAGATTTTGTTGATTGCCTATGTTCCAGACATGGGGCAGGTAGGAACAAAATGAGAAGAGGTTCTTTCCTCTTGGACTTAGATTCTGTATAAAAAGATACGTGTCTTAGTCACTTTCCTTATTGCTGGGACAAAATATCCAACATGGAGGGAAGGTTTATTTTAACTCATAGTTTGTAGAGATTTCAATCCACAGTCTGCTGGGTCCAAGGTAAGGCAGGTTGGCAGAGGAAAAGCTGCTCACCTCATGGTGACTGGAAAATAGAGAGAAGGGAGGATCCACAGAGGGAGATAGACCCTTCTAGGCCACACCCCCAGTGGCACACCGTTTCTGACCAGGTCCCACCTCTCAAAACCAAGCTAGTTGTGGTGCCCCATAATCCAGTCACCTTCCACAAGACCCTGCTTCTGAGCATGTAAGGCTTTGGAGGGACATCCAGATATAAGCTGTAATGTTGCACAAGTCAGATAAGTGCACAGAAGAAACATAGAACAGCAGCATTTCCAGTGTTTCAGCTATTAATTGGACTCATACCGTGTCTGGGAGATCAAAGATGTGCTTCCTAAAGGCGCAGGATGCTGGAGCTGAGACCTAGAGTAGAACAGATTATATCAGGGATGGGGGCAAGGAACAGGATTTACAAGGGTGGCTAACAGGACAGCTGGTGAGCAAGGAGTAGACAGAATAGGTAGAGGTGGCGAGAGAGGAATGGTGAGACCAGAAGAGTCAGCTGAGTCAGGAATATGGTCTGCTGTCTCCAGAGAGGGTGTAGGCTGACTTTCCTCCCTTCAGAACCGATGGAGGACCGGGTCAGCATAGTAATGGTAGCAACAGAGAAGTAAATCCAGTGACAGATTTATTTAGGTGGGAAATCGGTGGCTTGGGTGATGAATTGGGCCAAGAGGGAGCAGGGCACAGACAGAGGGAGAGGACATATGTAGTGGCATCCACATCTGGCTCGGGCAAGGAGACAGTGGTATTGATGTTTGCCCAAGTAGGTTACCATGGACAAAGCAGTTTTGAGAGGATCATCGAGTTCTGTCGGGAGAGGTTGGGTATTCTTGAGACATCTGAGAAGATGTTTCAGTAGCTACTTGTGTATATGAATCTGGAGCTGAAAATAAAAATAAAGCTTTTTTTTTTCCTTTGTGACAGGGTCTCACTGTGTAGTTCAGAGTGACCTTGTACTCATTGTGTGTGCCAAATTGGCACAAACCCGTGATCCTCCTGCCTCAGGCTCCCAAGTGCTGGGATTACAGGTATGCAAAAGCATACCTGGCTTCCTAAATTTTTATAAAGTTAAAAATAAGAAAGCGTTTCCCAGAGGGATGATATACTCTGAAATCCCAGCCCTCAGAAGGCTAAGGCAGGAGAATGCAAGTTCCAGGACAGCCTGAACTACAAAGCATGAATTCAAGTCCAGCCTGGGCTACATATTAAAACCCTGCCTCAAAATTTTTTTTTAATTAAAACAGCCCGGCATGGTGGCACACACCTGTAATTTTAGCACTGGGGAGGCTAAGGCAGGAGGATCACTGTGATTTTGAGGCCAGCCTGGGCTACATAGTGAGTTCAAGGCTAGTCTGAAGTACATAGTAAGACCCTGTTCAGACAGAGACAGAGAGAGAGAGAGAGAGAGAGAGAGAGAGAGAGAGAGGTTTTTTAACTAAAACATTTAAAATGAAAATTACTCAGTAATAAAAGTAATGCATATGCATTGGACCTAGTAATAGCTAAACCAAAATATAACTAAATTACTATCTAAACAGTGTCTAAAACATCAGATTTCTAAAAAAATGTTAAATTAGGGGTTCCGTTTTCCCTATTTTCTTCTTCTTCTTCATCTTTGTCCTCATCTTCATCTTTGTCTTCTTCGTCTTCTTTGTCTTCGTCTTTTTCTTCTTCTTCTTCTTCTTCTTCGTCTTCTTCTTCTTCTTCTTCTTCTTCTTCTTCTTCTTCTTCTTCTTCTTCTTCTTCTTCTTCTTCTTTCTTCTTTCTTCTTTCTTCTTTCTTCTTTCTTCTTTCTTCTTCACTTCTTCTTGCTGGGATTGGTCTCAAACGGACATTTCTCCAGTTTCAGGCTCCCAAGTAGGCTGAGATTACAGGTGTGTGCCATCACACTGAGCTCTTGATTCTTTTTATAATTTTTATCAACAATTATAACAACAAAAATTGTGGTCCTTCTGTTTCCTGTTGCTTTAAATGAATCATGCCCTGTTTTGTGAGATTGAATACTTGTTGGTTGTGGTGTGGCCATTTGGATGTTTTCTTTTACATTTCTCCCTTTCATGCTGCTGCTGAAACTCAAAAGTGGTCATGAGTTTATGAGGAAAAGGAAGGAGTGGAGCTCAGAGGTCCTGGAGACAGCTGACTCCACATAAAAGCCACAGGTCATATGAAGCCTCCATTTTCCCATCTGTAAAATAGGGATATGAGAGTCAGTAATAAAGCATTGTTAAGAATTGAATGAGATAGCACAATCTACTGGAGAAAATAAAAAAACTCAATACTTCTGATACCAGGAACTAGGAAAGGAGGCACAGGCGTCATAAGCCTGGGCCAGGAATCACAGTAACCTTGGAATGTCTGGATTTGTAAGGCAGAGTTTGCACAGGCCTTCCAGGCAGGGGAAAGAACACACAGAATATCCACAGAAGTGGTGGGGCAGTTGTAAAACCTCCACGTGCTGGGACAGAGGTAGGGACAATGAAGGGTGAGGTAGGGAGTCCCATATGGACCAGCCTGGGAGCAGATTTATTCTGTCTCGTTCTGCTTTCCCCAGCTGTGCTGAGGTTGTGTGATCAGATTTTTATATGAAGCAGTTCCAGAGCATGATACATAGAGTACAGTGCAAAGCAAGGAGACACTATTGGCAGGAAGAGGTAAGAAGCCAGAGGGCTTTTGAGGTCAAGTGGAATGGGGACATCAGCAAGCCAGCAAGGAGCTACTTCTTGTGTACAGCTGCTCAGTGCCACTGAGCTGTACAGTTGGGTGCAACCCAGATCCCTTGAGCAGGCTGTGAGGACAGAGTTCACTGTCCAGATGGACACAGTCCACAGTCCCTTCAGTGGACCAAGCTATCAGGATCAAGGACACTGCAGAGAGGTACCGCCAAGGTCCCTGAGCCAACAGCTTAAGGGGTCAGATTCCACAGTGTAGAGGTGTGCACCTTCCGGCTCTCTGAATGTGTGTGCTGCGCCTATGCCATGAGCACTGGCCCACAGCTAGGCTCTCTATTCTGTTTAATTTATCTGCATTCTCTTGCCAGAACCACACTGTTTTGTTTACTGTAGCTGTGTTACATGTCTTGAAGTTGGGTAGTGTAAGTCCTCCAGTTTTGTTTTTCAGTATCATCTTGGCTATTCTAGCTTTTTGCTTTTCCATATAAACTGTAGGCTCAATTTGTTGATGATGCATAAAATAGCTTTGCTGGGATCCTCATTGGAATTACATTGAGTCTGTAGATGAAATTGGAAAAAGCTGACAACTTAACACTATTGAATGTTCTTATCTATGGTCATGGAGTATCTCTGCATTTTGTTTTTACAGTGGTGCCTCAGTTCATGAACTTGATTCTTTCCACAATTCTGGTCACAGTCCGAGTTGGATGAGAATCCAATCAAGTTCAGTGGTTATGTTGACCTCATGGGGAAATCTGATTTGGTTGTCATCTAGGTCAGTTTGAGACAGGAATCATGGAAAGAATCAAGTTCATGAACCAAGGTACCATTGAATCTTCTGCAATTTCTTGTAGCAGAATTTTTTAGTTTTCCTTAGAGAGATCTTGTGAAATTTTGTTAGATTCATGCCTAAATACTTCATTTGTTTTGTGCTAATGTGAGTGGTATTGGGTTTTCCATTTCAAATTCAAAGTGCTCATTGCTAGTGTATAGGAGCACAATCCTATTTTGTGCATTAACCATGTATCCTGCAGCCTTGCTATAATCATGTAATAGTCATTATCAAATACATGGTCACATAGAATTGTCACTTTAGGATTTTTCTTTATAGGAAAGTATGTCATCCATGAACAAAGACAGTTTTATTTCTTCTTACTCAACCGCTGTACTATTTCAGAAATTTATTTTTTAATTTATTATTTATGCACACATGCATGCTGAGGATTGAACCCAAAATCTCTGTCTACTATATTCCTTTTATTTCCTTTTTTTTTTTTGTTTTATACTAGCAAGAGCTTCTAGTATTATGTAGAAAGCAGCAATGAAGGAGACTTCTTTGCCCTATTCTGATCTTTAGCCAGTATCATGCAGTTTCTCATGTTGTTTCCTAACTATAATTAAGCTTTGCACTTTGTTTGCAAGTTGATTCTTAAAGATAAAAATCAATAAATTATAATTATATAAATATTTTTCACTGCACAGGAAAATATTGTACCACAAATCTATGTCATTTCTTATATGATCATTTTCATTTTTTCATGAAGTTTTTTTTTTTCATGAAGTTTTGTATTGACCTTTATTTTCTTTGCATTGGCTAAACTTCAGCTAATTTTTTTTCCTAACTCCTTGAAAATTGTATCAAACCATTGAGTCATTCTTTCCTTCTGTAATGTTTCTCTTGAAAATTCTGTCCTTCTAGTCCTCCCTCCTCCATCCTGGGGACTGAACCCACGCATGCATACTAGAAAAAAAGTACTCTACCACTGAGCTACATCCCTAGCTGTGATCTGATTTTGATTTGCTGCTCTGCTTTCATCTATTGTCTTGAGACTCCTCAGGTATTAATTGGCTAGGTTTGTTCACACTATAGATTTTTTTGTAAATGTTCTATACCAAATTGAAGAAGCTCTCCTTTATTCCTAGTTTTCTGAGAGTTTTTACTACAATTGAGTTTTAGGTTTTGTCAATTGGTCTTTCTACAGCTATCTAATTTTTTTTAAATTATATATTATTATGATAGATTACATTAGTTGATTTTTTAATGTTTGAACTAGCTTTACATACTTGGAATAAATCCTATTTGGTGGTACATAGTCATTTTTTTATGCAGTGCATTAGACTTGCTAGTGGAATCAGTAATAATGGCCGTTTTATTTTTGCTATTATTAATTTATGTCTTATCCTTTTTATTTTTGGTTAACCTAGTTGAAGTTTATCAGTTTTTATTGATTTTTTTCAAAGAACCAGATTTGGGGTTTCCTGATTTTTGTTTTCTCTATTAATTTTGTTTCCAATTTCTTTGATTTCTGCTATGATTTTTGCTATTGCTTTTATTCTTCATACTTTATTTAAATTTACTCTTTTCCTTGTTTCCTAAAATGAAAACTTGTTTATTTTAGATCTGCATTTCCTACATATGCATTTAATGCTGTAAACTTCCAAGTACTGTGTTTTGCTGCATACTCTACAAATTCTGGTATATTTTTGTTTTCATTTGGTTCAAAATATTTTTTAATTTCTCTTGAGAACTCTTCAGTTATTTAATCTCCAAATATTTTGGGGCTTTCCAGCTATCTTTCTATTATCAATTTCTAGTTTTAATTTCTTCGTGGTCTAAGAACATACTTTCAAATTGGTTAAAGATCTGTTTCGTGACCCAGGATGTGGTCTTTCTTGATGGGTGCTCAGCGTGACTTAAGGAAAATGTGCATTCTGGCCAGGCGTGGTGGTCATGCCTATAATTCAAGTGTTGTTGCGAAGACAGGAGGTTCACAAGTTTGAGGCCAGTCTGGGCTACACAGTGAGACCTTATCTCTAAATAAAGAAATAATGAGAGGAATGTACATTCTGCTGTTGTTGAATGGAGAAATCAATAATGTCACTTAAATCCTATCGGTTGATGGTACTGTCAGCTCCGCTCTACTCTCAGCAGTTTTCTGCCTGCTGGATGTGTCAATTGCTGATAAAGGGTACTGAAATCTCCTACTATGCAATGAATTTGTTTATGTCTTCTTAAGGTTGCGTCCATTTGCCTCATGTGTTTGGATGTTTTGTTGCTAAGCATATTCACATTCAGGATCATTGTTTTCACAGTGAATTGAACTTAGTGTTTGTTTAGTTTTTGTTTTTGCAGTACTGGGGTTTGAGCTCAGGGCCTTTGCACTGACCTACATCTGTAACCTTTTTATTTTTTGAGACAGGGTCTTGCTAAGTCACTGTGTTACCCCGGTTAGACTTGAACTTGCCAGCCTTCTGCCTCAGCCTCCCAGGATCACAGGCGTACACCATCATTCCTTTTTCTTTCTTTTCTTTCTTTTTTTTTTAAATTTTTTTATTTTAATGGAATGCTCACATTCTACTCAATGCTACTTTGTAGCTCAGTCTTTGCCTTCCCACATTCTGCTCAATGCTCAGACTGCTCACATTCTCTATGATTGCATTTTCTCAGTGTATCAAGTCTACTTATTTTTAAATTTTTCCTAGTGGTTGCCCTAGAGTTTGCAATATGTATTTACAACTAATGAAGTTCACTTCCAAATAGCACTGTCATGCTTCTCAGGTAATGCAGACATCTTATAAGAGTGTTCCTGATTCCTTCTCTTATCTCTTATGACATCACTGTCATTCACTCCACTTGCCTGCAAGGTAAACCATTTAATACATTATTATTATTACATAATCAAGTTACTAGATCAATAATAGCTTGTTGGTCAATTTAGAGTAAGAAATATAAAAGGAAGGGGGTTTTTGTTTGTTTTGTTGTGTGTGTGTGTGTGTGTGTGTGTGTGTTTTTAAGAGATGCATCTGGATACGTTGCCCAGGCTGGCCTTGAATACCTGGGCTCAAGTCATCCTCTTGCTTCAGCCTCCCCAGGTAACTGGGATCACAGGCACATATATGCCACCATGCCCCCTGAAATATGTAAGATTTTATTTTACCTTCATGTATTCTTTCCCTAATACTCCTTTGTTTTTCATGTAGATTCAAGATTTTTTTCTCCCATCTTGCCACTTTTATGTAGCACTCCTCTGCTGAACTGCAGGCTTGCTCTGAAGCTGCCCTGCAGGTCTATAGGTGGATATATGAGTTGTATAAACAGACTATTATCACAGCACGACTGAGCGCTGCAGGATGCTCTAATAAGAACATGTTGACTGGGCATAAAGGGAAAGCAACGACCCAGCTACAAAGTAGCACTGATTGATAAAAAACCTGCCTTCATGGGCTGGGGATTTAGTTCAGCGGAGTAAGTGCTTGCCTGACAAGCGTGAGGTCATGAGTTCAATCCCCGGTACCACAAAAAATAAAAAAGTAAAAACCTGCCTCCAGTGCAACCCTGGGGGTGACTGACTCCAGCTAGGTGTCCTCACCCTATACACTGGCCTGAGGAGGAAATCCACAGAAGAAGCTGAAGTCCACACTGTTCTGACAGTGATAGGTGTCTCCCTTAGCCTCTCATCCTTTCTGGGTCTGCCCTGTCTGTCCCAGAAGGTCTCAGTGATGACTTGTCCCCAGCGTGGCTCCATGGGGCTCCTTTACACCTGCAGGAAGTGAGGGCTGGGAATTGGGTACCTCATAGGTGCTGCTGAGTCAGCTGAGCACATGGGTCTCAGATGGCTGAATAGTGAGTGTGCTCTCAGCACCGGGCTCCAGCAGAACCTGTACCCATTCTGAGGACAGAGCAAGCAGGAAGGTATGCAGCACTCCTAGGAAATAGCTTCCATGAGAGGAGGGGGTTCACTCCTGGTTGAGGACACCTGCCCTTGTCATCTGCACTGTACTTGTCAGTTCCTAGTGTGTGCACATTTCTTTCTGGGTTACTTTCTAGGGTATTTTGCTGTGTTGATTTTTCTTTCCCTCACACTCCTCACATCTTTTTTTTTCCCCCCATGTCTTAATCCACTCCTCATCTGTGGCTGGGCACCTTATGTTCTGCTGTAGGACTGAATTCAACAAGCCCACTTACTCCTGGGAAGGAGTGGCAAAGTGCTGCCCTTCAACTAGCTTTCAGTTTCTCGATAGAAGAAAAAAAACTATGAACCCCAGTTTCTTCCATCGCAAATTGAGGGGGTGACAGTTAATTGTGAGAGATTTCTGTCACAGGACAAGCAGAAAAATGGCTTTTAAAAGCAGTTTAAAAGCCATTGGAAGGCAGGCCAGTTGGAAGGCAGGCCAGTGAGGGTGGGGTTGCCTGGCAAAAACTTACTTTTTTTGTTTTTGATTATCAGTTAAGTGAATGTTCTCAGCAATCACTGATTAATAGTGTATTTCCCAGCCATCCCTTTAAATTCATTTAAGTTTGCCATAAATGATTTCCAATGGTTTGTAGATCCCATATTTCCTCAACTGTTGCTTTATTCTCTAATTCAAAGGAAGTTACTTAATTCCACATAAATGTAAATGCTATTAACACCCACAAATATCCAGGGTAAAAAGGAACTTTGATTAGTAGCAGCTTATTTTTATTAATTTAGCAATTGTTTTCCAAGAACTGCTATGAACCAGCTTGGTGATGGGTATGCAGGCCTGGGGGGTGGGGAGGAGGACCCAGCATTGTTCGGGGACACAGCTGCTCATTTCTCCCCCTTGAGCCTCCTTCTGCAACTGCCTATTATGAACTAGCTGACACTTCTTTCTGGATGCATTGTAAGACTTTATTGACTTTATATTTTATCCCTTTGACCCTCACTTTTGATTAGATTTGTAAGGACAATGTTATTATCTAAGGCAGCCTTTTCAAAATCAAGACCTATTATTCTAAATTTTAAGCAGTCATTCAATTCTGCATTACATGAATGCATTTTATTAAACCAAGCCTTCTAGTTCTTATAATTCAGTTTTATCCTCAACAGATAAATGTTTTCTTAGTGTTTATTCTAGTAGGGAATAAACTTTTGTTTCAAGAATGGGAATAAAGCTAGCTGTAGTGACACATGCCTATAATCGCAGGACTCTAGGAGACTGAGGTGGTAGGATCAAAGATTTGAATCCCAGCTGGGGAACCTTAGAGAAACCCTGTCTCAAAATATTTAAAAATGGCTTGGGGATAGGTAGCTCAGTGCAAAGGCCCTGGGTTCAATCTCCAGTACCAAAAGGAGTAGGGGCCTAAGGATATATCTCAGTGGTAGGGTGCTTACATAGTATGCACAAGTCCCTGGATTCAATCCTCAGGACCACCATAAATAAATAAATAGATACTGAACAGCCAAGAAAGATCAGGTACAGGTTCCTGATGTCTACTCTGCTTACTCAAGGTCCAATCTTTAAAGGATGAAAATGTTTTCAAACTTTAGAAATAATGTATCTCCCCATGCCAAAACAATGTACTTATTAGCAGTCTGAGGCATTCTGAATGTGGGTATGAAAATTTGCATGAACTATTATCAGAGATCTCATTGATGATTTTTTTTTTAACAGTACTGGAGATCAAACCCAAGGGCAGTCTACCGCTGAACTATATCCTCACCCTTTTTTATATTTTATTTTTGAGATAGCAACTCACTCAGTGGCACAGGCTGACCTCAAACTTGCCATCCTTCTGCGTTAGCCTCCCAAATTTCTGAGTTTATAGGCTTGCACCACCACACTCAGTTTAAATTTTCAAATAAATGCTTACATATGGGACTATGCTATCGCAAATAATTGGTGTATTACAAAATTTCTCACAGGTATGAAAAGTAAAGAATAATATATGTGCAGCTTTTTTATATTTTGATTCTCAGTCTATTAAATTTGTCAGTTATTTTATCTTTTAAAAGAAAACGAAAGTCTCCTTGGTTTTTATTTATCTAAATGTCCATTCTATCATTCTCCCCTAAATAAAATTCATTATGTTA